>VXBJ01000203.1:21501-65240 GCA_013400055.1 Nycticryphes semicollaris | reverse complement strand
CGCTGCCCAACGGTCACTCCGTGCCCGTTAAACCGTCGCTTCCGGCCGCCATCCCGGCATCACCTCACCTCACCTCAGGTGCTGAGGCGGGCGGCGGGCGATGAACTCGCTGCTCTTCGGGGAGATGGCCCGTGCCTTCTCCCCTGGCGCCGCCGCCGCCTCCTGCCCGCTGGGGCCCGGCGGCGGAGGCGGCCCCGGCAGCCCGGCGGCGGCGGGTGGGGGCCCGCCGGTAACGGCGGCGCTTCGTAACGACCTGGGCTCCAACATCCACCTGCTGAAGGGGCTGAACGTGCGGTTCCGATGCTTCCTCGCCAAGGTCCATGAGCTGGAACGGCGCAACCGGCTGCTGGAGAAGCAGCTGGCGGCCCAGCAGAGCGAACGCGACCGCCGCCTGCGCTACAAGACCTTCTCCCGCGACCAGGCCGTGCAGACCGACGCCGGGACCCCCCTATCGCTGCTGCCGCCATCGGGCCCCGGCCACGGCCCGGCTGCCGCTCCCCTCGCCTCATCACCCCCGCACTACAGCCGCTTGCCCGGCACCATCTGGAGCTATACCCAGGTGCGGCGGACCGGAGGCGGCGCGTTGGAGACGGTGCAGGGGCCCGGCGTCTCCTGGATCCATCCGGACGGCGTCGGGGTGCAGATCGACACCATCACCCCCGAGATCCGCGCCCTCTACAACGTGCTGGCCAAAGTCAAGCGGGAGCGGGATGAGTACAAGAGAAAGTGAGCGGCTGGGGGGGCCGTGGGCCAAAGTCAAGCGGGAGGGGGGGAGGGGGAGATGCGGGCCGCCCTTTCCTGCAGTGCGGNGGGGTGTTCTGCTTCGGGGTGGTTGGGGGGGGTTGCACCTCAGCTTGCCATCCGGAGAACTGTAAGAATGGGATGCTGGAGAACCGTGATCTTTAAAGGAGCTTGAATTAAAAAAAAATAATCCTTTTTGGAAAAGGGAAATAATCTGTTATTATTAATATTGCATTGCATAGTTGCTCCTAAATTTAGCTTTCCTTCATTTTCTGGACTGATCACTCCAGTAGTCGATTTTGTGTGCCAGCCCTCTGAAATTAGCTCAGTGCTGCAATATTTGGGTTGCAAGTACTGCAGGGGAAGGTTTGACTCCCAGATGTTCCTCTGAATTACTCAAAACAAAAGCCCTAACGCCATGCTCTGTAAATCCTGGAAATCTGGAGGTTTTTCTTAGCCTGCTGGGAAGCCCTGGGTTTTTAACTGGTGCTATTCCTTTGGGGTGCTGTATTTGCTGGCTCAACCTGGCTGTGGCAGCGATGGAGGCCAGAGGAGGGGAAAAAATAATAATAATTAAAAAAAAAACAACTAGTTGGGATTCTGCAGGGAGATTCCTGCATTGTCTGAGGAGCTGCCTGTCCTTTGGGGCTGGCATGGGCACTCCGTTTGGAGTTTTGGCATCTTTAGGCTTAAAATGCATTTCCTCCTTTCTCAGCCTTGTTTTGTCTTGTTTTGTTTTCTGTAGAACAGATTTAATCCTTTCTTCTGTTTTCTTTGGAGGCAGTTGGCTTTTCTGGGCTCTGTGGCCTGTGAAGCATAGCTGAATTTCTTCTGTCCAGGGTAACAGGACTGCAGTGTGTTCTTCGCATCCCTCTAGCCATCAGCTTTTGTAACAGACCTCTTCCTGTGAATTCACTCAGTTTAGAGAGGGTTTATTGTCAGGGTTCAAGTTTCTGGCCTGTTCATCAACTAACCTACTGTCTACATTCAGGGCATCTTCTTAAAGCTTCTGTGTCTTGATTGCTCTGTACGTTGTGGCTGAATCTGGATGGAAAAAAGGAGTTAACCTCTTTTTTTTGGTTTTTTTTTTTTTTCAGTCTATAATAGTAGGTGCTGCCATGGCACGGGGTTGTTTTTGTTTTTATGGTTAGTACCAAGGCAATGGGGGAGTAGTGGTGCTTCAGAGGAAGTTGCGCTTAGTGGTGGCTTGGTTAAGGAAGATATGTGTTGGGTGTGGGTTATGTCACCAGAAGCTGGGGATACTTCTTTTTAATGGATATGTGATTAATTTTTTTCCTTAAGGAAGAAGGGACTTGTGGGCCATTTAAATTCCATCTTTCTACAGATATATTCTATTTTCACCTGCTTGCATACAGCAATTTTCCACCCCTGAGTCTATATTCAGGTGTGGGTGCTTACACACTCCTGAGGATTGTATAAACCATATAAATTCAATGGAAATGGGCCTCTTTGTTAGAAGCAATCACAAATCTTATTCTCACAATACTTTCTGCTCTTGAAACAAGTTTTTCTCTTGGTGCTTGAAAATAAAACTGGATTGATGCATATCAACACATACCACACCAGTACTGTACCTGCAGCGTGTCTTTTGTGGTACCTGTGTTACTATGTAATTGGAATGATTATTCCATTCTCCTGTGACCTTCACTGATCAGATGGATGTCACACGTTAAGCTCTTCTGGGGTATCTTGGCTTGAGCACACTTTTGCATGCTGTTTTTTAAATTTAATTCTTGCAGTCAGAGTGGATTAGTCAGTTCGATTTCATTACCGTGAGCTGGGGTGTTGCAGTGTTTGTCAGCAATTCTGTAAAGATTGGTACCAATATCTTCTTGTTTGTTTTTGCAGGGGAGGGATTCTCTGTCCTGGCATGTTTGTGTGTACCAACATGTATGTAAATATACACTTTAGGTTTACTTTATCTGGCTGTGAACCCTTTGATGATGGAGTTTTTTATTTAGGGAAATGAGCTCCGAGTGCAAAACAAGCCGTGTGCCCCTCTCCTGATGGTGCTGTTGGGGCTTGCAGAAGGTTAGGAGTGTGTGGAGTTTCTTAGGTGGACTTGGGATCCTGTGAAAGAAGGGCAGCCCCTTCACCTGGCGGGTGAAACGCTGCTCCGGAGTGCAGGTAGCTTTGTGTTGGAAACACCCTGTTTGCTAGAGTTTGTGATTGGTGTTTCACGCTAAGAAATTAACCATTTTGCTTAGCTCAAGAACCAGCAGAAGGCAGCAGCCTTTTTGAAATAATCAGGCCTTGTAACCTGACCAAGAAGCCACCAACTCGATATGGAAGGATGCTTAAGCAGATAGAGATACGTCACATTTATTTCCTAAAACAATGGTGGCTTTTTTCCCCTTTCCAGGATGAGCACTTGATTAAGGAGGGCACAGCTAGCAAGTAGTTCTTGCCTGAAACATTTGGCCACCAGGAAAACGCCAAAGAGATGATTGCATTGCCAAGGCAGTGAATACTGTTCCCATGAATCCTTAGTTTCAAAGAGGTGGCTCCTGAGTGATGTGTTTGTTGTTGTGGAAGACCCAGACTCACTGATGTCATAATTGTGAATGGAAAAATGCGATGGTGGAATTCCAAGATGGAACAATCCCTTTTATTTCCTTTCTCTTAAAGGTACCTTTACTTCTCTTAAAAATAATAGTGGAAGATCATCTAGGATGCTCTTTCTGATGGAATTTGGCCTGTGCAATTTTGAGTGTTACCAATAGCTTAATTTTAGGAAAATGTGTTCAACTCCTTTCTTCCACCCCCTAAAATAATTTTTCTTGGACATCTTAAGACTGGAGTTCTGAGGTCTAGAAAATACTGGAGTCCATAGTCAGTAGAGCACCTACATCATATTTTACTTTCGTTTATCTCTGAAATACAAATAAGGAAATGTTCCCCCTAAGGAGCCAAGCAGATATTTCAGACCAAAAGTCCCTTTTTTTTCACCCCCCAGATGATGTTATTTTACAAATAGTATATAAATGTGAATCTTTTTCTACTTAACACGTTGTCTTAATCTTACAGTATTTTTTTAGTATTGATCATGATTTTACACTGTGGGTTATGAGTTCAGCTGTGGGAGTTAGTAATTGGAGGAGTTCTATAGGAAAAATTAATTTTCCTTTAGTGTTATTTGGGTTTTTTTTTCTTTTCTTTTTTTTTTTTTTGTTCAATCTGTGCTAGCATTTTGGAAGAGCTTTTGGCCATAGATCTGACTCCAAATCCTCTGTAACTTTTTATCTGCTACTACCCTTTTAACAAGAAAAGGTAAAATAGTCCACTTTCTTTGCAGTCAAATTAACTCATTAAAAAAATACTTTCAGGGGCAGTTATCAGAAAATGGAGCTAAGTCAGATTTTGTAAGCTGAAACACACAGGCTTTTTTGGTTGGTTTTTTTTCCTAGATAGAAAAAGAATAATCAACTGTGCTGCTTTTACCTCCTTTGGGGTGGGATGAACAGTTTGTGGGATTTTACATAAGCAGAATTTGAATCTTGGCTGGATCCATCCCTTCATCTGTGGGTCACCAGTGGCACGGAGGGGGATAAACAGGTTTAATTGCAGGCGTGTGACTATGTTGCTGCCCTGCAAGGGACTTCAGGTTCCTGTGATCTGTTTAGGTTATTCAGAGGTAAAACCCACTTTCTGAAGGGCGCTTGAGGATGTGAAACCAGCATGGGCCTTGTGTAACTGCCTGGCCCTGGTATGTGCAGGCTTTGGGGCCCTTCCTTTGGGCTGCCGAGCTGATAAGGGCCACAGCATCTCAAATAAGTGATGATGTCCTGTGTCCTGCTCGGTTATGGGAAGGGGAAAACAGATATGCTTTCTCCCCCCACCCCAGTTTAGACCAGTTAGATTGCCAATGGAGACTGGGGCACTGGCTGTGTGTCTCCTGGCAAAGGCAGGCAGTCGGAGGGATGCTGTTGGGCATCGATGCCGAAGACGGCGTGAGAACCTGGTGAGGGGAGACTCCTCACTCCAAGGAGCTGCCTGTGCCAGCCATGCTGCCGGGGAGATCTCCCCTGAAGATCTGAGCGCATCGCTGGGTGCTGTCACAGGCAAATACTGCTGCGTGTGGCCAGCTGGAGCCTGCTGACTCGCTGAAAACCTTCTGCAGTCATTCCCTCTCCTCCCTCCTCATTTTTTTTTCTTTTCTTTTTTTTTTTTTTTTAAGCTGCAAGAAGGCTGCTGATGGCTGTGGAGAGCTTTAGTCTGAACACTTGAATAGATTTGTATATTATGGTTTCAAAATTGTTCTTAATCGGTGCAGATAGCGAGTCTGCCAGATGTTAGCTATCTTTTCCAGTAGAGACTTAACTGTTACTAAGGGTTCAACTTGGAAATAATTCTTTTACCTCAGGATGGTATTTCATTTGGAAGATTAATAAAGTCCACTTGAAAAAGAGATTATCTTAAATTTGCTGCAGCTGGAAAGGACAAAGATTATCTTTGTCAAAGGCCATTCGCGTCAAAACTAACTAGATCTTCATTTTTTTAAAGAAGGGAACTTAATAAAAATGTGCTTAAGATAAGCCCTGGAGGAATGTCTGAAAACTTTTAAAACTAAAATAGCAGTGGTAACAAGAGGCAAATGTTACACATAGACCCAATAAGAAACAAATAATTTTTTTATCCCTCTAGAAGAATGTAACCAGCACTCTAGACTCCTGTCCAGGTTTCAATTGGTTACAGAGCTGATAATAATGCAGTCTCTGTGTAAAACCATATATATATATATTTATATATAAATTCTGGTATTTCTGCTTTTAGTTTTATGTTTTGAAGGAGTAGTTCTGTTTCAATGGGGCTTTTCACTGAAATTTAGCGTTCCACTGCTTCCAAAGTGGCCACACAGCCTAGTATTGTGGTATTGGAGATTTTTAGATGCCCCTTAGAAGATGGGAAGTTTGATGTTAAACACTCACTCTGGGGAAACTTGATACTGAGTCTAGAAAAGCCTTTTTTTACTTGCACTGAGGGGGCATGAGTTTTCTCTGTGAAGAATTGAGAAAATTGTCTAATGTGAGCAAACTTGGCTGTAGAACAAAAAATATCCATGCCTTATAATTGTTGGTTGGAAAGTTGTGCTGCTTGGAGCTGTGCAAATTAAGTGCTGTAAGAATAAGGTTTGTTTGGGTGTCAGATATTTGTCTGTAAATGATCCCATCTTTGCTTTGAAAATGCTGCTGGAAAGAAACACATTTACAATATACAGGAATATCTGGAGCACTCTGACAAATCCCTTATTTATTTATTTTTTACTATGGTATAGCTAAAAACTGGGACTTTTGGGTTGTAATAATGTAGGGGAAGGTTGGGAAGGAGAGGGGTTGCTTCCCTTTGATCCTGCTTTTCAACAGTGTGATTTGGGCTGTACTTTGTTAAATATTTAAGCAGATAAATGTCTATGCGTGCCTTCCTTCAACTGGCTTGTAATGGGAGAAGTCGGTGAAGGGTGGGGTGTGTTATGACTGATACGAAATAGCTGTCTTAGCTGTGCAACTTTGCTATTTATTCAGAACTTTATCTTTTGCTAACGATTAACTCTGAATTCTAATTAAAAATAACGAATTTGCAGATGAACGAGATTGGATGTGGCGAGGAGAAAAATCACCGCCTCACGTTGTGGTTAGAGTTTCAGAGAAACTTGGGCTGGGATCTGCGTCGTGTTCTTCAAAGAACAGCTTCCTGTGTTGCAAAAGAACCACAGGATTTTCTGTGTATATTTTGAATTTACCTTTTGATTCCTCCTGTGACTCATGGTGGGAAATTTCAGACATTCTGAAGGCAAAAAACCAGACTTTCAAAGCACAGGTTAAGCGTTGAGTAGCTCTGGGAGCAAACACCACCCCCCACCCCCAAATACCTCTGATCATAAACCAAATAATCTCTGCAGATCTTTGCAATTTAAGTCTGAGGTGAAAACAAACACAGAAACAAGTTATTTCTAGCTCTGCATCATCTGTAATCATAGGCTTTCATTGCAGTAATGCAGTTTGAGTGCTGGCCTTGTAGCTAAAGAAAGCACGGAGCCTACGTACAGCTCAACAGTGGCTTTTTTGTGGTCAAGGTTTTGTGGTGATGCTCTGCCAGGTCTTATGCTGACTTCCTGCATATTCTTTTCTGTGAATAAATGTATCTATTTATTTATTTATTTTAGTTTGGTAGAAATAGTCACAGGATGTTGTTCTTCACGGTTTCAACCACCATCCTAGCCTTTGAGGCCAGCCTTTTTGTTTGTACAGGGCAAGAGATTTCTTCCAGCTTGGTCTTTAAAAATAGTTAAAAACTTAGCAGTGTATCTGTAGGCAGTTGAGCTTAACTGAAGCTCTCTGGCAGCCTTGTGACCAGTCTGAACTCAAAGATTATCTTGTTCCCAGAACCCTGAACTGAAAACTAATAAATGGTAATAAAAGGTAATAAATGGGACAAGACTTGATTTCACTTTAGTAAAGAGAGCACAGGGAAATCCTGCAGTGCACAGCTCTGCTTTTGTACCAGTTCTCAAACTCTGTTCTGCTCTGCCCCACCATACCCCAGCTTCTGTTGGGTATTTTCTACATTTTAATGTCTCCTGTTTTGTTGTGAGTGAGTGATCTCACCTGCTGGTATTGCCCTGGTTGCATTTTTTCCTCAAGCTTCTGTGCATAGAATCACAAAGGGTTTGGGTTGGAAGAGAACTTAAAGATCACCTGGTTCTAGCCCCCTGCCCTGGGCAGGGACAGCGATTTCACCTCCTTCTTCCCTCCTTCCTTATTCACTTAGTCCCTGCCCCTCAACAGGGAACGAGAAATCCTGCTCCAGGAGCTATTTCCCTACTTGATGCCAACCTCCCCTCTTCAGCCCTACACAAGGGCTGGATGGCACCCAAAAGCTGTGGGACAGGGCAGGGAGCAGCAGCTTGTCCACAGCTGACAATAATTTATTGTTGATATGGACTAAACCCCCCATTTCTTGGCTCCTCCAAGTCACAAATAGGTCAGTGTTAGGGTTCCCCCTGACTCCCCCCACCATCGCTTCGCCGAAGCTGCAAACCTGTGACTTTGCAAGTCCCCGTCACCTTTGGGCGCAAGACTGCACAGTCCCGGAGTCAGCTTCTTGGGAATCAGGCCTGATTTAATCAGCCAGTTCCTATTTTTGAGAGCGTGGAAACTGCTTCCAGCTCCTCTCCTCGCTATGCGTTCAATTTCTTCCTTCGACAGATTTATTCATTTCTAATCTGCCGTTTGCTTGCGAGATCTCGTTGCGAATGCAGCGGCTGCGGGGGCTGCAAATCTCAGTCGCCCTTGGTATCCCGAGAAGGGTGGGCAGGGCTGTGCCAAGGGACCTTGGAACCCTCCAGCATCGCAGTTTGNGGGGCAACCTGGGCCAGGCTCTCACCACCCTCACACCAAACAAGTTCTTCCTCACATCTCAGCTCCATCTCCCCTCTTTCAGGGTCAAACCCTTCCCCCTCGTCATATGGCTCCCCTCCCTGATCCAGAGTCCCTCCCCAGCTCTCCTGGAGCTCCTTTAGGGACTGGAAGGGGCTCAAAGTTCTCCCTGGAGCCTTCTCTTCTCCAGGCTGAATCCCCCCAACTCTCTCAGCCTGTCCTCACAGCAGAGGGGCTCCAGCTCTCCGAGCGTCTTTGTAGCTTCCTCTGGCCCCACTCTAACAGCTCCTCCTGTGCTGAAGATCTGCAGAGGTGGACGCAGTGCTCCAGGTGGGGTCTCCCCAGAGCATATCCCTCCTACCCACCCTTCTACTTGAAGTGAAGGGATAGAAGGAACACATCTCTGCGTTATTAAATGTTTAAAACGGGGGTGGGAAATAAGATCATTGTGTGTGGTGCCAGCTTGGACGCAGTGATAAATTACTGTATTTCAAATATGTAATTTGGGGTTAGAAGTGAATGAGTGCAAGTAATGACCTCGAGATGCCCATGCTGCTGGTTAGGGATTCACTTTGGAGAGTGGGATTTGGTTTTGATGCCAAAGAAGTCAGTAATGCATATGGTGTTTTATAATCCCAACCTGTCATCTAGTCTAGAAACAGGTCTTATCAGAACTTCCTGCTTCAAAGTAGGCCTGAAAAAAGCTCAGGTGCTAGAACAGTGCCTGCTCATGCAACCTGGGTTTTGCTAGGTGTCTGTGAAAATGTTAGAATTCAGTGACTTCTAGTGTCTGTTGCAGAAAGTGGCAACTGGAGGTTTACACTTCTCCCACGACTGGATTAACAAGGTGCTTAATTTCAAAAGCCTTTTAAAAATGTAATTATTAGCATTTGTCTAAAAAACTTCCAACGCGTGGGAATCCTTCTCTTCCTTTCGTTCGTTGGTGTTGATGTACAAAAATTACATCAGCTCTGCCTCTGGAACCTCTTCAACAACAAGAGCACCAAGAGAGCTCGGAGAGAATGGTGCTCTGTGCCCATTAACGATGCGTCCTGCTCGTTAATGACACAGAACAGGGACTAGTGGCTGTGTGAAAGTGAATCACAGATGATGCGTTTCTTCAGCCTTTTGTTTGAGCGTTTCCATACTCCAGCTCATCTCCACGTGACTCTGTGGTTACTGGACTCAATTTGGAAGTGTTCTGCTGGACTTCATGTATCCCACTTCCCCCAAAGATTGTTAATTTGAATACCCTTCCAAATAGATTTTGGGATCGAATCTAGTCACGTCTGTTTTCTGTGTTGTGCCTTTAAAAATGATCTCACTGCTGCCTTTTGGAGCTTGTTCTCACTCGAGAAATGTTCAGTTGTCCCTTTTTTAGTGGTTTGTTTGGGTTTTTTTCTGTCTGGAAACTACCTCTCGGTGTCACTTCAGAGGAGGATTTTAGCTGTGACCAAACGGATGGTTTGTATTGCTGTTCTTAGTAAGGGGGCTCCAGGTTTAATCTTCAATCTGATGGTAACTTCAGTGGATCTGTTCTGAAGTTGCACTGAAACGCAATCGAAAGCAAAACTTGGTGTTAGAGCCTGAACCTCAGTTCCGTGTCGCTTCACAGATCTCTTGGTTCTATGAACAAGCCAATGTTTTGATGTCCCAATCTTAAAAGGTTTCAGTAATCAGAATAGAAATGACAAAGCCAAGATAAACTTCCGATAGCGTTCTGTGTTGTGCGGTTACCAGCACCCAGGTGTGTCACAGCCTGAAAACCCAGTTTTGTTTGCTTTGAAAGGTCTGGGAGTCTTGTATATGTAGGTGGTTGAAAGACCACCAGTTCACAGATCCTGTACTAAAAATAGGAATTCCAGGGAAGAATTAACTTAGTCCTCTTCATGTGGGCAAGAAAATATATTCATTTATAATGTCTCATTAACATAGAGAACAGAGATGTTGGAGGAAGTGATGATGTATAATAGGACTGGATCCCCCTTTACCCTTAAATACCCTTTGGTCCATGCAGTGACTCATTTTGCAATTAGAGATCAAAGGGATCCTGGCTGAGTATTTATTCCAAATCAGGGGTTTCAATGGAAAATGTGTTTTTGTCTGTGGATTCTTACAGGTAAAATTGGTCTGCCTGTCTCTGAGGGCAGAAAACTTTGGAACTTGATGATCTTTAAGGTCCCTTCCAACTCTTAACCATTCTATGATTCTGTGAAAATACAACTGTGTTGTCTCTTTTTTTTAAATGCAGCTTTCTCGGACACAGAACACAAGTTAAGTTTAGCAGGCCAATGTCTGTTCAATCATAGCAGTCAAGTCCTGGCACATCAAATGTAGTTAATAAAAATACTGAGTATTGGTGTAATTTTAGATAGTTCTGTACAACAGCATGGGTGCGTTAATATTGAATCAGAATGGGAACATTTGAAGGGTTCAAAAAGCTACTAAGCTCACTAAAATCACTGCAAGAACATTCTCCCCTTGAAGGTATGAAAGAAAAAATCTTTATTCCCCCGTTTAGCTTTTTCAGTAAGGCATTAACCATGTGCAGTCTGGATTCTGTCCCTAACTGAGTTATTTCCCCAAATGACTACACCAAACCTACCTCACCTTTGACTGTTTCTTTTAAACCTACCCCCACCCCCATTTATTTTGTTTTTTCTTTTAAAGAAAAGGAGGAAAAGGGAGTGCAAAGCACTTAAGAACTCCTTAATGCCCTGGAAAATGTTTCTTCCGCTAATCTGTATTCTTAACCAGAGCATAGAACTGCCGGTTGTCAGTGGGAGACCAGCTTTTCTTGTTAAAAGGGACAAAGTGACCCTGGGAATGAAGTCCCACTTGCAGAGCTGCTGTACAGAATTTTATCCTTTCAAGAATGGCTACAGGACGTAGGTAAGCTCATTTTGTGATAACTGTCCCTGAAGGACAGCAAGCTCCTGGTGTGGCTTGTGATGAATCTGCAAATAAACTCATTTTCCTTCAGAGCTTCTCTTCCCCTTTTGGGCATTAGATCCTTCTATCCATTTATATGCAGTGCAGTCAGACTCTTCCCTGTTAGGTTTCGATAGCTGGAAGGAATTAACTCTCTTCTTGACTCATTATTTCACGTAGGTGATCACAGGAGCCTCGCAGACCTGTCAAGGTGGGCCGTGCTGCTGCGGGGACTGGGTGTTGAGGCACTGAACTGGCATCATTGTATTGCAGCCCTGAAAGAAGTATTACCCTGTTCTCTTCTTTCTCTGGTGCTTAATGAAGCATTAATTACTGTTTAATTTTTCTTTCTCCTCTAAAAACCACATTGAGGTACATCTCTAGACCTGTGGCAAGGAGTTTGTTCCCACAGCAAGCCAGCACAGCTCTCTCCTGGAGTGGGCTTTGGGCTTGTGACTCAGCTTTGTTCTCCTGTAACTGTAGGGCAGCGAAAGGCAGGGAATGAGGTCACCACTCAGTCACTCTCTGTCTTTTCACTGGCCTTTCCCATTAAACCCAAGTTTGTACTGGAACTCCGCTGTCCGTTTCCTCCCCTCCATAAATAGCATGGGGTGGCCACTGCCAGTGGTTTATCCTCCCCCCATAATAACAATCTGCAGTGTTTCAGACTGCCTGAAAGTGGGATTTCATTTGTGAGAACTTAGCAATTTCACTTTTCTTTGCAGCAGGAGGCAAACAGCCTTTCAGACTAGATGAGGCTTCAGCAAGCCTGGGACTAGGACTTTTGGGGTATTCCAGTGCAGTCCAGTGCTCATCAAGGTTTTTTTCATTGCATGCCTGTGAATTCATGTACTAAATAATTATGTTCCTGGGAATTTATGCAACTCATTATGTTTGTGTGAATTTAACATCTGCCTTTGTGCAAATATTTAAGTTTTTTTTTTTCCAGTCTTGAATTTTATATCCTCCTAGCTGTCATATTCATTAATTTCATTCCATCTATATGGCATAGTACAGTGGTTTAATGGTAGTTCTGTAAAGGCTAGTCACCATAATTAACCAGGAATACTAAACTATATATTAATCTGCCCATTGTACTAGAAGTGATTAAAGCAGCTTAAAAAGAGTGAGCGTGATTCTGACATTCTTGAAGGGCTGTGTGAGAGCACTGTGTATTTCCTCAAGTGTCTTAGTGCCTTTGAAGAGCAGTCTATTTCTTGCCCTTTGTAATACTTCTGGTTTTAGAATCCTGATGTTGCACATAAAAGCTACAGTTAAGTATATTTACCTTTACAGAGGTAATAAAACTCTTAGATAAGATAATGGAGCACTGTTGGGAGACTTTGCTACATACTCGGTGTGTGTCCCACCTGCCTTCCTGACTCCTGAAAGCAGATAAGCATTATCTCATTTTAATAAGCTGGTTCAGTAAAAGTATTTAGTGTAAGGGGAGAGATTAAGATGACTTTTACCTCTTGTTTTTAAGACTAGTTGATATGATATAGAAGAAGAGGGAGGGCAGATGGAGAGAAATGTAGACACAAGGTAAGGAGAGCAGGGAGCACTTCAGCCGCAACTTGCAATTATTCTTGGCATTTTAGGCTGAAGAACTGCAGAAGGGAATGGAAATGTGGTAATACATTCCAGCAGCACCTCTGGTTCCTTTCCACAGAAGAGTGATCCTGATCTGTTATTGCTTGGTCTTATCAGAGCCATTCAGAATGAGCTGGAGGTGCTCACAGCAGGGTGGGTACAGCGTGGCCAGCGAAGGGAATGGTTGCATATAGGAAGCATTTACTCCTCAAATCCTTAGGCAAATGAAGACCTTTTATGAGAGAGAATGTCAAAGTACCAGTGTTTTGAACTTGGTACAGGTTACATTCCAACAGCTAAGCTTAGCTAGTTGTACGTTGAATTACACAGCTCAGTATTTTTTGTACAGAAATAGAACAGTTTTTTCCCCTAAATGGGTGATTTGCCTGAACACTGAAATGGAAGAAGATGGGAATATCTGTGTTTCTGTGGTAGTGGATTGCAGGAGATATTGAAAATGGTTCTGTCTCAGATCATTTTGTGCCATGCTGGTGACATATTTCTTTTTCTCTTAAGGCCACCAGCTAGCCCAAATGCAACACATGCTATTCTTGACAGCAATCCTCCAGAGAGGCTACTGCTTTAATGGGATTGTTTTTCAGCTGTGGGAATGGGGCAGATATCCCTGGTTGCTCTCCAGACATACTGGGCTTCATGCCGGCTTCCTGTGCAAACCCTGCTTCCCCAGGGATCTACGTGGGGATCCACTTGGTGGATCTCAACCTGTACCTCACAGAATCTGGTTGCAGAACCCCCACCTCCATTTGGAGAGCTGGAGACTGCAGCACAATGACAATGCTCAAAACACCCAGGTTTTCCTCTTGGTAGCAGATTGTCATGAAGTCATAAGGTGGTTCTGAAAAGAAATAATCCTCACCCTACATGGGAAAAAATTCCTGTAGTTAAAAGCCTGTTAGATCACTTCTTTCTGAGCTGTGATGTAAGAATCTTCCATGGAGTCATGTGCATCAGCTGAGATAATGCACTATTTTGACTTGGCAGCCTCCAAGAGGACATTCATGAAAGCTTTCCTTAGGTGTTTATAGAAAGTAGAAAGGAAATTGATGCCACAGAAGTTTGCCTGTACTTTCCAACAGCTTAGCGTTAGATCTTATTATGGCTTTAAATCTCTTGTGGAACTACTTGTCTCCTCTGCTGCCAGACTTTTGGCAAGGTGGCTGGGTTGTGCTGAAGAGCTCTCAGCAGCAGTAGGAGGCGAGACATTACAAATGACATGTCCTGCACACCATAAAAATACAAATGTATTTTTAAAATGATGATGGAGTATATTAGAGCATGCTTCTAGGACATCTTTTCAAAGTTGCTGCAAGGCTAGAACTGTATAGAATTTTACTCCTTTGTTGTTATGGTAAGCAATCTTTAAGTAGATTTCAGATCTGGTTTATTCTATGCTTTCTTTTTCTTCTTCTTTTTCCCCTTGTCCAAAAGCCCTCCTGCATGGTAATATTTTTATCAGCTCTCAAGGTGTCTCCTGTGTTCTGGGGGTAAAACACAGGAAAGAGAAGTGAGAATTAGGGGTAAAAAAAAGAACGGAAAGGTGAGGGAAGGGGGAATAAACTATCTGTGGAAAAATATGGGTTCTTGTGCTTGTAAAGATTAGAAGGAGAACTTTAAAAATCAGCCCAAGTCTCGTGCATTGGATTTTATGTAGAAACTATGAAGTTGGGGTGCTTGGCTTCAGAAACAAGACACGTCAAAGTCTGACATGGTCATTTGTGCTGGTAATACTTTTACTGACCTGTGAGATTTATTAATGAGTATTTTCTATTACTCTTCTAAAATTAATGTGCAGAAGCAGAGATAAAGGACTAAGAGCTTGAAGTGAGTGTTGTATGGAGAAGAGAGATAGGATGAGACACCCCCCAGAAACCACAATATATCAAGGTCAGACCAGAGCTGAAATTGGAGGATAGGGGTTGAAAGTCCTACTTGGTGACAGGCTGCAGAAGGCTGTTATTTATTACAAATATTTGCCTAACACTACATAGTTTGCAATTTATGTTGGTGTGGTGTTTTCCTGAAGTACACATTAGTAGTTTTGCATCTTAGCAAACTATTAAAACTGTATTGAAGGCCTGGAATAAGATTTTTTTTAAATTTATTTTTTCATTTGATTTTATTTTAAGCTGGTGAGGCTTCAGGTTCTGGGACAGGCATGCTGGTGCCTATCCTCTGCCGTTTAAATACATTTGATTAAATTAAGAGCATTAAGCAATTTTTAAGTTTCCCTAAACAATGGATGGATTTTTCTGTGATTATTCCATGAGTCAGTTATAATAATCCCTTTATATTGTGCAGTTTTGCTGCTGAAACTGAGTGCTGATGTATTGTTGGTAACTCCCTTACAAACAACGCAATGTCCAATTTGCAGAAGAGCTTTTTCTCGCCGTGTTCTCTTCTGCTGCGGCCTGTGTTTACCCCAGTAATAATGGAGCTGTTGGAGATGAGCTGTCCAAGGGATCACATGGCTTTACTGGGACACTGGGATAATAGCGGGCTGTGTTCCCCGGCTCGGACTCCACGTAGGGTCTGGGGAAGCTGGTTTGGACCTTTTCTGTGCAATTCTACAAGTTTCTCACAGTAGCACTTGTACAGGTTTATTTCTGTGTGTTGACCGAAACAATTTGAGATGCTGAATAGTTTATGCAATAATCGCAATGGGATTTAAAAGCACTGGATGGGCTACTGTTTTCTGCCCTGCTATTGCAGGGTTAGCAAAAAAATGACTTCAAGATGTCCAACTTCTGCGTCTCGTTTGTTCAGAGGCGCTTGTACATGTCTGTCAGACCCACAAAATTAAATCTAACGCCCCTGCTATACCAGAGGTGGGTAGATAAGACATGGAGCAGTTTCTCGAGAGGCACAGAGAACACCAGGCAGCTTCTGCAGGAAGTCAAACAAAACAAAACAATTTACTTAAGTCAATACTTCTCTTCAGGCTCATAGTCTCTGTTCTGGTTTTTGTCCTTCACTTAAGTTTTACAGTATCCCTCACTGTATTTTGGTAATATTTTCTTCAAAGCAACTGGTCAAGTAGTGAGTTTACTGGGATGAATTTCACTGTGATTTTTTTTTATATGTGCCTGTGCCAAAGTGTTAGAACAAAACACCTGAATGTTTGACTTACTAAATAATATAAAATTGCAGCTAGTTGATAGGCAGAGTTGTAAAATAAATGTGTATATGTCGTTGTTTGTCTGTAATGCATGAGGTTTGTAGTGCTTATGTTTGCTAGAGATTTCCTTACATGGGAATTCGGTATTTGGTAATTAACTTGTAGCTAGCAGTGCTATACAGTAATATAATCCTGTGCTTTTCAGATTACCTGTTTCAAACCAATTCAGAGTAATTACTTTATCTGCAGTTACGACAACAGTTGTACAAAAATGCCATGTTCTTTGCCTTGGCTGTTTCACAAGCTGCGCTTGCAGTTGTCTTCTGCAGGCCCAGAGTGTGCAGAGCTCTTCTGGAGGCTTCAGTGGTAAAAGAGATAAGGGTTTGCTGTATTAATGTATAGAAATTAGTGTAGTGCTGCTCTTTCCTAGAAAACAGTTTAATCAGGGAGAACTGACATGAGTACGGACTCGTCAGCGAGCTAAAAATGAGAGTATAGTACAATGGCTTTTGATAGTGCGGGTCTGATCTCTATGGAAATGGGATTTCTTCCTGATTGTAAGTGTTGCTCGAGCTCTCCTTTTCCTCTCTGTCTTGTGATTGTGCTGGTTGGTGGGTCCCTGCCACAATGGATGTCCATCAACTCCGTGAGACCAAGAATAACAGCATGGGAAACAGCCTTGGAAATGTGACGCTGTCCTCCTGTACAGTGAAATCAGGATGTGTCCCTCGTCTTAAATTTCCTTTCTGTCGTTAATAGAGAAACAGAGAAGGGGAAAAATAGAAGCGGATATACCAACAAAATGGGGGAAGTGCCTTGGAATTAACTGGTACAGGAGGAAGAGAACTGAGAATTTCAGCACTGTCCCAGGAAGGCTACCCTAGGCTTCAATGAAATATTCACAAAGATGACTTAATTCTGCACATTGAGCTAAAAAGAAACCCAAAATGCAGTGCTCTTGTTTTCATCTAGCCAAAAGTGTCATGCTACATCGATCAACGTCAAATGGGTGTTTGGGTTTAAATCTTACCAGGTGTTTTGGAGTTAGACCTAATCATATTTACTGTGCTGTACAGGGGCTGTGTCATGTTCCTGGAATCGGAGCTGACTTGTCGAGCAAACTGTCTGTCTGAGGTTTCCTTGCAGAAGAAAACGTTGCTGCAGGTGTCTTGGCGGCACTGGAAGGTCCTGCTCCTGGTGCTCTGCTGAATTCAGACTAATGCCAGAATGAGGAAGAGTGGGTGCCCGTGTTAGTGACGCAGAGCTGCCTGCTAGGAGTTGATCTCCCAGCTAATTTAACTGTTTTGCATCTCATGTGTCTGTGATGTGTTTCTGATAGCTGCCAGGCTGTCCCAATAAAACTAAGGGCTGATGTCAGTTAACTGAAAGTTTAAAGTCCGTCATAACATTTCCCTTTTACAGTGGGAACTTCCTAGAGGTTGGCTTTTCAGCAGTTCCTCCTCTTCTGTGTTGCACGTTCTCCCCCTCCCTGCTTCTTAAGTCTTTGCCTACTGCTGTGTTATTGTTATTTTTCGAACTGCAGACTGGTTTGGCCTTACCTTACTCTCTTGGCTGCTTTTGCTCTATTGCACAGGGTAAGTCTGTAACCCCTCACTCCCCACAAAGCGAGCCCACAGGCCAGACTTGGAAACCTTGCGTTTGCCTGAGTTGGTTTTGTCACAAGGCTCTTTTGTTGGAGGCAGTTTCTGGGCTGGCTTCTGTCACCACTGAGTGTGCTGGAAAACGCAGTCCCTGCTCTCTCGGGTTACTGAACAAATCCCTCTCCCTTTCCCTGGGGTCTGCTATATCTAGCAAAGAAACTGCATTTCAGCTGTCAAAAGCTGCAGTAGATCCACACTGCAGAATTATTTCCTCATACTTAAGAGAAGTGTGCTTTTTCTAAACGCCGCCGCAAAGATTTTAAGAGGAGTGAAAAATGAATTTAAGTTGCTGGTGGGGAGGGAAATCAAACTACCATCAATTCTGCCTGCAGCGCTTTGCAGCCTGTCAGCGCCCACCGCTCTGTGCTGAGAAATAAATACAGCTTGATCTCTTGTGTTTGTGGTTGCCAGGACAGGTTGAGCACAAATTTGTAAATCCATCTTGACACACTGGGAAATAGAAGAGGAGGATACAGACAGCAGTATTTAGTTTACCTTCCGTGTTAATTATTATATCGTGAATTACATCCCAAGCCCTGCTCTGAGAACTTGAATCTGGTGGTATCTTATTAGTCGGAAGAGTTTATGACTAACCAGAAGTGATTTCTCCTCAGGAAGTGGTTGTGTTCCTGTGATCAGCACGGTGATTCTGGGTGTGGAGGATGCTAGTGATAAAATGTGATTTTTATTATACTCTGATTCTAGAGTATGGATAGGTTATAAATAAAGATTGATTAGCCTTTTGTAGTTTTGTTCCTTAAAGTGTAAAAGCTCAGTTCCTCCAAAGCAGTTACGATTTCCAGATGCCTGAGATGGACAGGAGGAGCAGAACAGTGTGTGGAAATGTTACGAGCTTGCATAAAAAGCAAGCAGAAACAATAAAAAGAATTACCGTAGCCGAGCAGGTTCGTTTCAGAAGGTGTACTCCTGGCCATCGCTGGGAGGAGTTGCAGTTTTGAACACTTCCCACAGGTTTAACCTGTTAATATTTAAAATCATTTGCAGGTCAGTGATATGCCGCTTTGGGTTATGTCAGCATGGGCCTGACCTTTCTCGTCAGAAGAATATGAAAGGGGTTTGGAGAAGCAGCAGAGGGAGCGGTATGTGGGGGAAAAGGAAGCTGTACGAAGCTTTTCTTTCTGCCTCCACCCTGCAGGATGGCTTAGAAACCAGCCTGCTGCTTAGGTTATAAACACAAGGGAAAAGACTTCATTGCGTGCAGTTGTTGAGGTCGGAGCTCTGAAAGTGAGCTGTTCTGAGAGCAAGCTGAATCAAAGCTCTTCACTCAGGAGCAGTTCAACGATCGGGGAAGGTGGGTTTCTGAATGTGGCCTTATTTAATGCAAAAGCTGGGCCACGGTGAACTTGATGGCATTATGTCTTTTACTCAAGTTCTCTATCTACCTACAGTGAAAAAGAAGTAATGACTACTTTTAAGGCAGCAGTATTTCAATTGAATTTGTTACAATGTGATGTGGAAATAGAGTACGGGCATTAACAGCCTTGGACACACTGGTAAATGGAAGACTTAGAAGGATTTTTCTTCTTCCCTTGGTTAGCTCTGGGATTGAAAATAACTGGAATTCAAAATTGGTGCTTTTCTTCTGCCAGGACAGGAGATGTTTTAGGTGTTTTCTCTGTCAGGAAGTTGTATAAAATCTTGTGAAAACAACCAACAGCCGCCTCACCCACTGTGTTAGGCCTATTTTGAATAAGTATCTTGTGCCTTTGTTTATGGACTTCTGCAAGCACAAAAGGAGAGCTCCAAAGCTTATCAAGTATCAAAAGACACCTTAGATTTCAAACTTGCCTTTATTTAGTGCAAGAATAAGTCATGCAGGAGTGTATGACTTATGGCTGTGTGGCTTAAAATGTGTTTAGTGTTGCTGTGAATGTTGCACAATTATATGTGCATTCTCCTAATGTATTAAAAGCACCATAATTTTCTTTATAAAGGAATGCAAACGTGGCTGTTGCTTCTGCTTGAAGTTGTTGAACCCTTGTGACATTATGCACGGCTTTTGTTTAAACACCTTGTGTGGTCAGGAACAAAACACAAATGAACTTGCAGATTGTTTTTACTGTGGTTCCAGTAACAGGCCGGAGCATCTTTCAAGGTGTATGTAATCAGGAGGCATAATTATGCAATGTTTTTCCGTATAGTAAGTTCTTTTAGTAATTCTCTTCACAAGCATTTGCTGGTGTTCAAAGGCCTGTGTGCTATTTTAAGTAGAGCACAAGTCTAGAACAGGGCTGTAATATTAACCCTTCCTTTAAAACGGAGGGGTTTCATTCTAACAGTGCAAAGGGTGTACCTTCTGCAATGCAATGAATTTATCCGTATCATCGAGGCCATTGCTACAGGTACAGGGATATGGACTCCTCCGTTGCCTCGATGTTTGGGGAATTTGATGCTGCTGTGGCTGACTTCTAGCAAAGAGATTCAGTGATTCTGTGGAGGGGATGTTTCTTGCCTGTCATAAGCAACAGAGGATTGCATTTCAAGAGCGCTGCTGCTGTTGTGTTACAGCCAGGCTTTAATGGAATCAGGCGTTCACATTAAATTAATACGTTTTACATGGAGCCCATCAACTAACATTTAATTTGCTTCAATAAGAAGTCAGGGCATGTGGGATCAAAATGGTCTGTGCTTGGGATAATCTGGAAGAATCCCCACATTCTGGCGTCTTAAAGATGCTCACTGAAACAAGAGGTAGCATTTGTGAATAAGCTAATTGCTTAATGCAGCCTTGTATTTAATGTAGTGCTGGATAAGAAAATGATCTCTTAAGCAAGGATTCTAAAAGCAGAGACAATGGTGTATTGCTTTTTTTTTAATTATTTATTCTTAAGAAAATAAAGAAGGCTTCCTAGGGGTTATTTGCACTGAAATCCATCTTGCATGGTCTAGTTCTGGAGCTAATGAAGAGATGCAGCTGGGTCTCTGCATTTACAATCCCAAACTGCCTTCTTGTACGGTAGGTTCTTCTCTCAGTTAAGAAACACTGTTGAGAATGGTTCTGCTACAGCAGAATTTTAGTATTGTGAAGGTTTCTCTCCATCTGTCCAGAAAGTCTTGAACACGATGCTTTCTTATCCCATGGGTACTACAGAACGTTTCTCTCAAACAGCCTGCCCTGCCCACATTTCTCTCTCTCGGCCCATTACAGGATTAGGCTTTTGTGTGGGAACAGAAGTTGTACATCTGATGGGCTGTTAAGTCAATTCGAATGAAATCAGTGTAAAATAACCAGAGTTATAAACAGTAATGTTGATAGTTATTATCTAGGTGTTGGAGGGGGGGATTAGCGGGCATGTTCCTGCAGCCCTGCAGCGAGAGGCGGTGTGTAATGACTGTGAGTAATGTGAAATGATTAAATTGGTTGGGCTGGTGCATGTGAAGTGTTAAATCTCATGCCAGCGCTGGTGAGTGGTGCAGCACACCTTGCCTTTTTGGAGTTCCTGTAAACAGCGTATGGGCGTCAAAAAGATCCCAACACGCAAACGAACAAGCAGTGCTGCTGCCAGGGAACGGGAGCACAAAGACGTGTCTCAGACCAGAGGTGTAATTACCTGCTCCTGCCATGGCATGGGTGTTTTCTTCCATCTGCAGGTGTGGGACATCAGAGAATGTGCCATCTTAGGTGCTTCATATCCAGCAGATCAGCATCTCGTGCAAGAAAAAACAATTAAGCTGTTCCCTGAAGTAGTTCATCTGTTCAGTAGGTTCATGTGTTCAGGAATCGTCAGCTGGTAATATTTTCATCAGCATTTTATAGTCATTGTTCAAACTAACACGTTTGTTTCCTGTTGTGGACTTAAGCACTCAAGAGCTATTAGGTTTTCCTTTCTGTTACTGCTCTTCTCCCCATACACTGACATACACTGATGGGAAGACACTCCCACATCCTTGGGGTGAAAAGCGTCAGAGTCAGTGCTGAGAGAATGAGAGAAGAAAAACACAGACCTCTGTAAATGTTTTCAGTCGTTCTGTTCTTGTTTGGTGGTTTTCTTCTGCATATGAAGTGGTATAAAACTCCTAGGAGGAAGGGTCTGGTCATCCTAAAGAGATTTTCTTGTGGAAAAAAACGTATTGTCATTAAATACCATTGGAGGAATATTTGTTTCCCCGAGGGAGAAATATTTATAGTGAAAGAAATAGTGCAGTTGATAGCATCAGGCATCAGTAACTGTCGGCTGGTCCACTTGTGCCTTGCTGCCTTGAGCAAAACCACATTTAATCCAGTAGGTTTATGCAGGCATATTTTGTAAGCACGTTGGTTTTTGTCTAGGTAATACCGTACTCTCATCAAAAAATCCTTCTGGAGAGGCAAACTTCTCTAAAACTAACTTTCTCCACCGGTCTGTCTTCCTAGACTTGATGATGCTGGGATAGAAGCAAGGAAGGTGTTTGTGTTCCTTCACGCAGATATCCAGGGAGCGGGAAAGCGGTTAAAGCTTGTTGTGTCAACATTTTCTGCTCTGTTTAATTTCATTAACGTTAAGGTTTGAAAACTTAGAGAAGCTTTTAAGGGAGGTTATCCAGTTCTTGAGGTGTCTCCATGGGCTTTTTTCGGTGTGGGAGAAGACATCAGAACTGGTGGCTCCTCTTTCAATTTCAAAGGAAACGCACAAGTTTGTGGTGTGACTCAGCTTTACAAGAACACGGCTTTAAGCAACGTTAATCCTAGCTGACTCTTCATGTGTTTTGTTTGTCTAATATCCTTGTAATGTAGCTATTCCCGTTAAAGAAAGCCAGCATCCTTTGTTCTCCTCTGAGCTACGTGAGACATGACTGCAGAAGTCGTTTGGGGCCTGAAGCTGCGATGACTGAATGCTGCTGGAATGTAGTGTGTCACATCTGGTAAAAGGGGAATAGATCCACAGCTTCTAAAATTCAGACTAGTTCTTTAGTTGGGGGCTGTGTGCGGAGTAAGTGGTGGTTGGAATTAAAACGTCCTTGGAAGGTGGGAAAGAAGGAAAAAGGCTTGGTTAAATTTGAAATTCATATTGCTGATCTGTTATTTTTGTTTAAGAGACAAATCTAATGAGAAGCCCTGAAGCCTGGTTGATTTAGATAGCACCATTCTGGGTCAGAAAAAAGACCTGGGTTTTGGGGTTTGTTTTTTTTTATACAGCTGGAAATCATAGCAATTGATGTATCTGAGCCAAGAATTGAATGTATTTGGAGCAGCAGGAGCAGCTGGCTAGTTAATATCCTGCAGCAAATATGTGAAGACTGCTTGGTTTTCAGCCTGTAGCATGTCCAGCCATTTCCCTTCTGGGTATTGCAGTCCTGGTCATCCCTGTCACCTCTGCTCCTGTGGTTACCCAGCACAGGAGTTACCTCTGCTCTGCCCATGCTGCCGGGTGATTAACTGGGTGGTATTTCCCTCTCTTTGAGATGAAAGGGACTGGACTTTGGTCCCTTCTACTGACTGTGTTTGCTGGGAAGCAGAGGGCATCCGCTGGGATCGAGACTGGGGGAATTCCTGATTCTGCTTTCAGACGGTAACTGAAGAGAAAGCTATTGATTATGGGAGAATAATTTAGAGTGTGTTGAATATTAAAGAGATCAGAACCATAGTCAGCATCTTCCCAGTGGCATGTGCTCCTTGTGCTCCTACACGATCCAACAAATGCAGCAGCAGCTGCCAAGGTCCCTTTTAAGTCTTGTGTGTTCCAGCAAATACAGGATGATCATATGAATGAGCCATCTTTCTATTGTCTCACTTCCCTGGAAGTTTAAAGGGAGAATTAATCCTCTGCTTCATTGTCATCCTCTACCTTCCCATCCATCTCCTTTCTCTCTTCCCTACAAATAGATTCCTGAGGTTTTAAGTGTGAGGAGAAAGTAAGATTGGCATTTTGAGTTGTTAAGTGAGGTTAATCAGCTTGGTAATGGGTGGGAGAAATGTGCTCTGGGGTTAAGAATGTGATATTAATGGTTAGTAGGACCCTTATTATCAGTCCAGTGTAAACTTTCTTCTGTTAGCTATGATCTTTTTATTAAAAATTACCTGATTGTTTTCTTATTTGTATAATTAAGAACACAGAAATTGTGGGGAGGGTGTGCATGTGTGTAGAAGGCGGCATCCTTTTCCTCTTCCCATGAAGACACCATCTGGAGTTTGACGGGAGGGAATTAGGGCTGTAAATCACTGTTTGGCAAAATGCAGTTTAACTGGCACACAGAGCAGAAATGGAACTACTGGAATTTCTGCAGGATGAGGAAGGTTAGTCTGAGCAGACCGAGATGTGTAATTCTGGCAGCTGCCCAGAATGGCTGAACTGCTGGGGAAGAAAGTGAATAATTTTTGCTAGCTTTTGGCGTAGACAATAAAAACATGCTTATATGTTTTCCAGAAATACATCTCTCTTGTTGCAGAATGCACAAAGCACTGCAAATAACAACCTGAATGCAGCCTGCATCTCTCATCGCAATGGTGAAAACCTGGAGAAGCAGCATATCAATTTTTGCACTGTCTGCTCAACTCCCATCCCTAAATGACAGCCTGCTGGCAGAAAGACAGGGAGGAATGATTAAAGCCATGCAACGCTCCCTCCGTAACAGAAGGAGACCATCTCACAAATTGCAAATATAATTGGCTGCTGTAATGAATTTCACCTCCTTGACTTTAATTAAAAGCTGAAAAACGAAGTTACTATTTTTATAGAGATGTACATATAATTAGTAGTCAAAAAACACATAGGATATGGAAATACAAGCTAAAACATTTAATGACAAATGCAAATTTCAGCCTAAATATTTTACTCTGCTTGGCAGTAAATCATTGCTGGTAAAAAGATACACAGCAAGTCTTCCTGCATAAATCAAACTTCAGCTGTACCAACAGAGAATCCACACGCTGTTATGTTGGATATTCCTGCACCACAATCGCAGGAAAGAGGGGATGTAGCCACCGTGTCCTCTTGGCACCGCGCTCCTGGGAGCTGCTGCCGTGTGTTGATGTGACCCCTTCAGGTGCCTCTCCTGGCGCCTCTGCTGACTGCAGCAGCACCCTGCCTCCTGCCTCCCCTCCTGCCAACAGGGGCTGTCCCTGCTCCCATTCCAGACGGAATTCAATTTGCACTGGGAATGCAGAGGTGCATCGAGCAGTGATGGGATTCTGTATCCATCACATCAGCTGCCTCCACAGGACTGTCCCTCAATCCAGCCATCACAGGGTTTGAACGCAGGATTTTCAATAAAGCCTTGATTTAATAGATTTATGGGCCCATAGTTTGCCATTTTCAGCTAAACTCTAAGTGTTGAAGTGGACAACGGGAATTATGATGATGGTTCTCAGGGATAACGTCCCCAGGATTATTTTTAATCTTGTGGTATCCAAAGTTTCTTTTCCAGGGGTGTAATTCCTGTGGTCATAACAGGCTGGGCAAGTCTCGTGTGGTGCTATTGCCTGTTTGAAGTGGCACACGTTTTGCTTTCTTCCTCCCCCCAAAATTCAAACCGTATCTGTGTGAATGTATATTGTCATGTTTTCAAGACTCTTAGCTTTCAAGTTAGTATTGTCAGATCCTGGGGTTTGATCTTTCAAAGGGTTTTGGTGCTTAAAAAAAAAAAAGACAAAAAAGGCTATTTTTACACTTAATCCACTAATGAACTCAAACATAATGCTGCTTGTAGTGTGAGGTTTATTTATACAGTTTGTAGCTATAATTCCTTTTAGGCTACCCTGCACTCCAGGGTGCTTGCCTGAGTGCTCTGCTCACAATTGCAAAGCTGGGAGATGACTGAGGCTTGTAGATTCTTGAGGATTTTGATGCAGAAGGCAACCTAAATGTATGAATTAATTGAACCGAAGAGATAAATAGTAATACTGCTGATGAGATAACTTACCTTCAACTGATTGGAGTTTTTTGTATTGAGGATTTCCCACCTTATTTGCAACCAAATATTGCGTAGGAGAGCAGGAAGAGTACTGATCCCAATGGAAGTGGATTTAGCTTTGATTCTTTTAGAGCTTAATGCTACTGGTTTGAGGGTGTAGAATGAGGGGGACCATCTGCTTTACATTTCAAATAACTGTCATCATCCTACAGCTATCGAAAGACTTGTGATTTTGGGGAAGAAAGAAAAAGTACTTTCCTCCATAGTTAACCCTTTGCCTGCAAATCTTGTCTTTCAGATGGGAAGAGGAACTGACGAGAAGAATGAGCCTGGAATCTATGGTAGAAACCTTGCGAGAGGTAAGTTTTGAGTAGGTAGTATGAAAGGTATAGGTTTTCTCTGCAGCTTTCATTCTGCTAGTGAATATTTGAATTTGTTTAATTAAAACCCTTTCTTCTAGCTAGGGCAGCTGGCTGGGCTGCTGTTGGCTGGAGAATACTGTTAATGTTTGGAAGCTGAAGTAGGAAAGGGCTGAAGTTTCTGCCAAAGTGAAGTGCAAGGTGATGAGGTGCCTTATCAGCCCTGCTCAGGTTAAGTGAAGAAGCGCCTGTCGCCCTCTTACCTCTTAATTCCTTGTGTGCTTTCTCTCGCAGGAGGCGCAGGAAGCAGAAGCTCTGCAGGAGGAGTTAAATGAAAAGATTGAGAGGCTGAAAGCAGAACTTGTGGTCTTTAAAGGTCTGATGAGTGATGTAAGTACAGGAGAGCAGAGCAGCCAACTCCCACTGCCTTTGTGAGATGTGTGTCATGCAAATGGCTTCATTCATAAAAAGGTTATGGTCTTAGTGAGTGCTGCTTTGTAGTTAGCAGTATGGCTGCCTTTATGATCTAATGCATCAGACAGATCACCCTTCCCCCTGCTTCCTGTCTGGTCTGTGTTAGAGATGCATTAACTTGCTGCTTAGCTCATAACCCGGACTCTTCCCTCCCTTCCCCTTCTCTACAGCTGGCAGTACCGGCATTCACCTCTGCAGCCATGGGAAAAAAAAAGGTTGGAGAACTCACAGATTAGAGAACAGGGTTCAGGACATGTGCTGCTAACGAGGGAGATTTTGCATTAAATCACGCAAGAAAGTCGTGTTCAAAAAAAGCAGCGTGCTGTGTGTGTCTCCCAGCTTGCTCTCTGAAAGCTCTGAAGAGATTAACCCAGTATCACTGGTTCAGGTGGCTGGATTTGTTTCCAGGAGTGCTTCAACCTCATTTTTTGGGTTTTTTTTAAAAGACTTGTTTTCTCAGGGATTTCCTCATGTCTCATTAGATACTGACTTTCCTTCAAAGCTTTTGATTAGGACTGGAGAATTTTCTTAACATTTAGATTTACTGAGAGCATGTATTCCTGCAGATATCTAGAAACATAAACCAGGTGAACATCGAGTCAGGTACCTGTCTCTGTACGACTGCAGTAGTGCTGATGCCAGTTGTCTGATGAATAGGACATATTATGCTTATTTATTTAGTAATTTTGTGTAGAACTGCTTCCTTCTCTCTTTGTATAAGCTTGCAGAACCTGCTTCCTGGTGTCAAATACGTTCTCTCGGGGCCACTAGATCTGTTCATGTGAAATTCAGCAATTAGCTCTCTCTTCTTTTGGTGTTTTATTGAGAACAGGCATGCTTGGTTAGAGGCAGTGTGAAAGGGAGAAACTCGTTAGGGCTCCCTCACTGCTGGCTTTCGCAGGGGAAGAAATGTTGCCGAGAGTGTACGAAGAGAGTGGCAGTGAACGCGAACATCCTCCTCAATTTGAGAGCAAGCATGTTTGGGTTTTGCAAACCCAAAGGGAGAAGAGAGCCTAAGGAAAGCAGTGAGAAGGCTTGTTTTGAATCCAACTCGTAAATATTTAGAGCAAAGAAATGCAAATGTTGGCAGGTGACTCTTGCTTTCCTGTGGATGAGAGTTGCTGGTACATACTCACAGGATCACAAAATGTGAATGGGTTGGAAAGGGCCTCTGGAGGTCATCTAGTCCAACTCCCTTTTCAGTTGAAGATTGTGTTTAGAGTATGGCAGTGGTTAGAGATTTCTTTTTCTTGGTGTGTTTGCAGAACAAAAATCTCTAACTTATCCAAAGGTGGTTGAGAGGGTCTGGAGAAGAGCTCCATCTAATAATTTAAAAAAAACCCCAATCCTCCCTTTGGTTTTTTTTTTTAAAGCCAAACAACTCCAAAGCTTTCTCCTTGGAAAGAGGATTTAGTATTTAAGAAACACTGCAAAGAGATTTTCTGCTTTTCCAGTCAAAGCAGAAGCATTGCTGAGCCATTCAAGTGGTACTTTCTGACAGAGTAAGTCTCGTCTAGGCTGGAAAATATGCTTTTTGTGGAGCAATGTTTCTTCAGAAGGAGCCAGCTGTAGGTCTGAGTGGGAGTATCTCTTACAAATGATGTTTATAATTACTGCCCAGAGTCAAGCAAGACAAAATATTTTTCATGTAGGATTTTTTGCAAGGCTGGAAGCCAGGTTAATGCCAATGAGGAGTATTTTCTGTGCTACAGGCTTTCATGGATCTTCTTAGATCCAGTCTCGATTTTATGTTTTCTTGCTATGTGTGAGGTTGCTGTGCAGCCTGGATTCTGTTTTAAAAGCAGCTTCTCCTTGCAGGCACAGCTTTTCTGTCTGAAGGTGGGGAGGAAGTGTTGCCTGCTCACCAGGTTTTAGATTTCATTCTATTCTGCACATGCTCAACAGGGTTTTTCTCCTCAATTTGTAAAGCTTTATTGACCCTTAAAAGTTTACTGTTACATCTAGCAGTTGGTTTGGGGTGGGTATAGGTTTTCTGGTAGGAAATCACTCACTCTGAGTTGAAATTTTATTAGAATCAGATGCAAATGTTAATTGTTAGCTGTCTAGTCTATTTAGATTGTGCGTGTACTGCCTTTCCCGGAGAACAAGATGTAATATTGTTTAAGAATGGTATGCCCTGGGGTTAGAGAGATACTGTGGGGTATCTCTTCTTTCCTGAACTGTATAATAATAGAAGATAATCACTACTGTCCTTCCTGCAGCCCATGACAGACCTGGACACAAAGATTCAAGAAAAGGCCATGAAGGTGGACATGGACATCTGTCGGCGAATCGATATCACAGCCAAGCTGTGCGATGTAGCACAGCAGCGCAACTCTGAAGACGTTTCCAAGATATTCCAGGTGATTAGGCCATGAATTTTCCATAGGGTAGGACAAGAAGAGAAGGGGACAAGAGGGAGGAGCAGTATTGAGGCACAGTGTGTGGTCCAGGTCATTTGCCTTTTCTTGAAATTTCTCTGTGTAGACCTATTTCCTTCTTTCTGGGTCTTGAAGCGTAGCTCTCTTCTGGAGAAGCTGCAATAGTACTCGGAGCACAAAATATAGAGAGTTTAAAAAAAGCAGTCTCCAGATGACCTTTAAGACATGCTGTTAGTCCGATGCTAGTCTACAATGAATGCAGGGGGGAAAGTGTTACAGGGTCTAGGTTTGTATAAATGGCTTCCTCACATTGTACCCTTCGCAAGTGAGAAGTTTTAAGCTTGTAGAACTGTCATCTCAAATGTTCTTATTTCTGGCTCAAGCTGCATGGCCAGAAATAACACTTCTGTGGTGTGGGGAGCTATGACTGCTTGGTGAGACTAGAAACTCCAGCTGCTTTCCTTGAGCTATTGCAGCTCCTTGGTGCTAGTAGGAAAGTCATTTAATTTGCTCTGAAAGCAGTTACAGCTCTGTGTGGGGCAAACCCGTAACTCCCAATGCAGATGGGTCTTCTCTCATAACTGCACTAATTGTGATTACCCCAGCTTCCTTCTACTTCGACCTAAATGTGTGTTGTTCAGTCTTTTAATAAGTCTGATGCTTTTCTCTGTGTAGTGATGCCATGTAGTGTGCTAAACGCTGTACGAAACCACTGTAAAAATACCTTGTGGTCTCTACTGGTTGTGCTTTATGGCTAGAGTGAAGTTGCCTAAATGATTGATCGTTATTTTTTTGTCATAAGAATCAATTCTCCTTATTGAGACAGTTATTTTTCCAGCGTGTTGAGCCATTGCAATGTGCCAATGGTTCCTTCTTGTCTTTGAGTAGAATTGCTGGGTCTTTCTGCTCAAAGGTAACTGCCAAGTGCACTTTTGGTCAAGCATGCAGTGGTTAAAATGATCAGCACGGAGAACAAATCCAATAAGGGATGGTGGATATGCCAAGTAGAGGGAAAAACTCCAGTAGGTTGGGAGCAGACTGTGTGTTTGTGAGTCTGTGGCACCATCTGTGAATATAATTCATGTTCACAGTCCTCAGATGAAGAAGTGATCCTCTGTGCCCTTTGCAGGGGTATCCCTTGAGTTCTCTGCACATCTATGGACTTCACATCTTTGAGGTTGTCCAGGCATTTTCATGGTTCAGTTAACCCATCTTCTGTCAGCCTGAAGTCTAGCAGCCTCTGCTGTTGGGGTGGGAATGACCCCAAAATAAAGTCGCTCTGGAAAGGCTTCTACTCTTTCATGGTGGTTTGATGCTGGGAGCAACAGTCTGTGGTGGTGGCAGGAAAGGGAGAGTTCTGTCATCGCTCTCGAGCCTGCTGCCTGGGCACTCCTGCCAGCTTCTGCTTTTCCCCTAAGGTTCATTCTAACCTCTGCATGTTCTCTGGTAGATCACAGACCGGTGTCAGTGAGCAGACGAACATCTGTAGAGCGCTGGCAGCCTGCAGCTTGCTTTGCTCTTTGCCCTTCTGAACTGCTTCCTTGTGCTCTGTGTTCACCACTCACTAACAGATGCAATCCCCAAATTGCCTCGGACCCGATGAACAGTTGTATTTGCACAAACCTAATGGCTCTCCTTCTTTTGTTTCCGCCCTTCATGGCACAGCACCTCAGTTGAACCTTCTAGTTACTGCTCTTCTCTCCAATTAAGGTGGCTTCCAAGAAGAAAGAACGCAAGCTCACGTCTGACGATGACCTCTCTGAGCAGGATGGAGACAACAGCAGGTTCTCTGACGATGAGGTCAGCTGCTCTTTGAACATCACAGATGAAATGAAGCGTATGTTTAATCAGCTGTGAGTATTGTGGAAAACATATTCCAAAATGCAAACTTAATTCAGTGCTTAAATTCTGGGATTGTTTCTGTTTGCTTTCAGAAATATTATTTTTTTTCTGTTAAGAGTTGCAACTGAGTTGACAGGTTAATACACACTTGATGGTTTTCTGGACATTCAAATAAAAGGAACAAAACTGGGTTTTATTCCTCCCTTAACTAGAAGGAACTGTAGAGGGTATTAAATATATCATAGTAAAATTAAGCATTTGTTTGCTGTTTTAACTTCCATCAGTAGCAAAAGAAGAAACATGCACAAACCCTCGAGTCTGTTCTGTATGTTTGGCTGAATATTGGATTTGGAGAGTTCTGGGAAGAACCAAGGGCTGCTTAGGCTGGATAGAATTGGGCAGCATTAGGAAGCCTGAGGAGTGGCACTGTGCATCGTGGTGCCACACAAAGCAGTTCAGGCAGCCAGCTGCTGATGTGCCCTGCTGGTCTCTCCTCATGCTCTAGGAATGACAGAGGTGGCCTCGAGGGCTTTGGAGGGTCTCTGCCATTCTCTTTTAACACAGGGGCCCCCAGCTAGTGCTGTGGCTCTGACTTTCCCAGCGTTTGAATGTGGGTGTCTTCTGCCAACTTCTGTGGTGACTGCAGAGGGAAGGATTCCCAGTGCTTTCCCACACAATGTAGGGCAGTATTTTGTACGTAGGAGTACACAAGTCATTCTCTAAGGAGCACTAGCTCCTCTGCTGTCATCAGCTGTTGCCAAAAGTTCTGTTTTCAGGGGTGTGTGTCTCTTTCCTCCTTTATTTAATATATGGGAGGGCATGTTTTTTGTAAAAGTTGTAGGTAACTCCTCTTGTTAGGACTCTTGTTTCAGATGTCTTTAGGTCCTTATTAATATTCAGTGTAATAAGTACAGGTTTTTGACTTCTCCACTGCCAGAATTGTGTGTGGTGGCAGAGAGTGTGCATTTTTTAGAAAAAAAAAAAAGAGGCTAAAATTACTGCTAGGTTGGTAATGCATTTACTTTTTAATTTTGTTCTTAAACCTGTCCTGTGATACCCAGTTTTTATTTATAATGAAATTCTTATCTCCTGGTCCTATGGCACAAAGTGCTGTAGGAATCTTGTTGACACATTTAAATTGGGTTGATCTAGAACAGCGTTCATGGCTTATTGGAAATGGTACATTTCTAAGGTTGTCTGTGTTTGGGAGCTTTGTGAAGTAGCAAATAATAGCTCACAAATAGCTGAATTGAGAGAAAGATTAAGAGAAACAAAGCAACTTGCATTTTATCTGTAGTGGAACTTAAGCTTTAAGTATCTAGTGGTAAAAAGTAAAAATGCAGTTGGCTTTGACGGGCGTGTATGTCTGAAGTAAGCAGCAGTCATGTCTGGGAGCTCCCTGACAAGGACAGATCTTGCAAAGAGAATCTGATTTGCAGAAGTTCAATTGCAAAAGACACGGTCATGTATGTCTGAGTTTATTGGGTTTCATCTAAATTATTTTTTAAAGTCATGCTGTGTCTGCAGAAATAGCCTGTCTCTTTTGCCAAGCTCTTCTCTCTCTAAAGACAGTATTGGACTCAGCTTCCGCCCTGAGATCTTATCTGTGTGAAAGGAAGTGAACTAAAGTAACAGAAATGCATCAGTCTGAAATTAGCAGGCTGCTGCTGGGAGCAATTTCAGATTTTTGTCAGGCCTCCTTAGCAAGGACAAGAAGCAGCTACTAATGTTCTGCTCTGCTGCTCTTCAAACCAAAAGGGACTCGAGTGCCGTCTGAAACTTTCCTTTATTGCACAACTGCCTGTACTGAAAAGGGCTTGACCAAATAATGGTGTTAAAGGCCATTCCTGCCACTGTTTGTTCTCAGTCTTAAGCGGCTGTAGCAGTAGCTTTGTCAGCAATAAGTATTTACACTCACCTGTGTATCATTTTGGGGTTTGTTTTTTTTTCACAACTCTTTACTTTTGACAAGAACGTTTTTCAGTGCTGTAGGGAAAATGTTGGCTGAACTTCAATGTGGAAATCGCAGGGAGTCTTCTAGGGGCTGACTCTTGTACAATTCCTCGAACTGTGTTTGGGATCATTTTCCCACATGTAAAAAGAATAGTTTAAAACATTTTTGTGGTTTTGCAAACAGGGGAAACTAATGTGCAGCACCATCTGGAGGACAGAGCTAGGACTGTGTTCTTAAACCAGGAATGCTCACAAGGATCTTTTATTCTGCTTCGGGGTGGCAAAGAGTGCCCAGGAGCGGGGGCCTTGGATAGTGGGAAAGCCTGTTTGTAAAAACTGTAAGGATTTTCAGCTGCTGCATTGTCTCCTTCATTCAGTTCTTGTAGCCCCTTTGTTTTCTAGGGTATTGATTGAAGGACTGAAGGAGTCAGGCTGGCGTGGTTTTCACTAATGCTTTTTCCGTTTTCTTAACAGTCGTGAGACATTTGATTTTGATGATGACTGTGATAGTTTAACATGGGAGGAGAATGAGGAAACGTTGCTTCTTTGGGAAGACTTCACAAACTGCAATCCTTCCATTGACCTCCAAGGAGAGGTGAGTTTATTATTTTCTCAAACTGTTCTCTGCAGAAGCCGTATCCCTCAGCTGCTCTTTTAGCCATTTGACCTTTTGGATGTTTAACTGGTGATCTAGTTTGCCACACAAACTTGCTTAGATTTTAAAATCCTCTTAGTGCTCTCACTCTATGGTTGCTTTTCAGTCCATGCAATCAGTTTATTTGCCAAACTTCATTTCTTCTGCTCCTTCAAACAGAGTATTTATCAGTATCAAGCGAGTGACAAAAGATCCAAAGCATCAAGCTGTTAGAAGAGCATCATGCAATCTGTTTCCCTGAACAGTTATTTATCTAAAGCTCTGTGTCTTCCACACAGCATCACGCTTTCTCTGCAGATTATCATTCACCCTTCAATTGCCAAAATAGTACACACGTAGTGTGGCACAAAATATTGCACAGTTATTCTAGTGGGGAGAAAAATAAACCCAGTGTGGTCAGTGGAAGATGTTAGAGTACACCCAGCCAGTCACAGAGAAAGAAGCTGTGGTCGCAGGACTGCGTAAGGCCACAGGGATCTTCTGAACACCTGAATCTTGTGTTTCCGTCTTCCCAGTCAAAAGGAATCTCCTGACATTGGTGGATGATAAACAGCTTGCTTTTAATCCTTAAGATCCCACACAAAGTAAGCAAATGGCTACACGCTGCCTCCTTCGGTGACTCCTCGGCCTTTTCAAACAGGCCTAAAGGGAGAATGAAATGGCAAGGCCTGGCTTTGTGTGGGTAGTCTTAAATGTGACACTGTTATTTCATTACCAAGTAGCATGACAGCAATAGGTAAGAAAGAATCCTGCCTGCTTCCATCATTGTTGTAGTGTAAAGATGCTGAGGCAGCAGACTCCTGACTATTCTCTTGTGGTGAGTGCCAGGGGTTTGTTAATTTACATCTTCCCATTTGTGTATCGTCTGGTGTACTCGGGAACTGTGGAGATTACTCAGAAGTGCTAGGGCTGCAGAAAGCAGCGTGCTTAGCTACATGTCATCTTTTGAGCAGGGAGAGTGGCAGAGTGATAATGTGGAGCTGTGTGCTGGAATTAGTGACAGATTTATTTGCATATACCCGTGTGTGTATAAGCGCAGCTATCAGAGGAATATTGCCGATCTCAGACCTTCCGTGTGAAAACCCTAAAGGTTTTAAGAAGCTTAAATCCTTCTAAATGAAAATTATACAAGGAAAGGGTAGATTTGTCTTGTAGATGGAGATTCAGAATAAAGACTGCTCTGTCTGTGCCTGGTCTTTAACATAGGGCTTTACATGCCTGAATCTTCCTTCCACTGGCTTTATTCCTTTCAAGTTCTTACGCGGTGCCCTCGCCACCTTCTTTTCTGACCTTCCTCCTTAAAGCGCTTCTGCGTATAAAGGGATAAGTGGAAGGATTCTTGTAACTGTAGGCTACGAGCCCGGTGCTGATACCAGGTATGATCCTGAGAAACTGCCACATATATGGCCAAAGGATAGGAACATAATTAAAGCTCATCAATGCAGTGGTATTAAATGAATGATAATTTTTTTATTTTTTTTTCTGGGAAAGGGAGGTAATAACATGAAAGAGAGAACAATGGCATTGTCTTAGTCTGTCTGACAGCATGAAATAGCGTGATACGTTTTGTAGCCCAGTCTGTACTGTCAATCCAAAGCAATGATGAGCCAGGAGCTATTGTCTGGCAGGATGGTCCCTTTGGGACAGCACGTGTTCTTACGTGTGACGTTTTTACGGGGAGTGCTGGAATGGGCCTGCTTTATCGAGCAGTGAAGTGAAGAATTTCAATAGCAAACGACATTTGCAGAGCATACACGTGAGGTAATGCAGACTGAAAAGACTGGAGAGCAGTTATGTTTAATTGGAAAATGAGAATTCCAGTGCAAAGCTGTAAGGAGCGGTGTGGTCAATGCAAGGAAAAAATTGTTCCATGGCTGGAAAGCAATCACAATCTGCCTAAGTGTGATCAGACTGTGAGAGGTTCATGAAAATCCGTGGGTTTTTTCTTTGGCATGCATCAGGTACCTGTGTCTAGCTGCTGGTCTGTAGGTTCCTTGATCAGGGACTTTATCTTGTGTGTACAAGACCATGGTCATGATACAAAAATGTGTCTCCTGCTATGGCAGTTTAAAGAAACAGAATATTAGTTGTCTGTGTAAAAACATTTAAAAACAATTAAAAAAATCATTGCATGAAAGAGCATAACAACCTGCACTTCTGAGAGAGGTTCAATAAGAAAACCTCCAGTCTGCTACTGAACTCATTTTTAGTTTCTTGCTAATTCTTTGTGTCCTCTTTTCTCCCCGCAGGAAGAAAATCTGGGAAACTTGATCCACGAAACAGAATCTTTCTTTAAAACAAGAGACAAGGAATACCAAGAGACAATAGGGCAGATAGAGGTGAGGAGGTTGTTCATGGCCATGTGAGTTGTTTCTGATGGATGCAAACACACGCAGTGTTCTGGTCTGGTGTATGCACAGAGGAAAAGTGGGATTTCTGTATGTCTGAGAATGGAAAGGCGTTTTCCTTTTACACACCCTTGTGATTTTTCCTGAATACCATTCTCTATTTAGCACTGTTATTGAGTAAGCATAAATCTGGTGGAGAGAGAACCTTCAGAAGAAAGAATAAAAATGCACTATTTTTCTTTTTTCTCCATTTGTCTGGCGCATCCACCATCACACTGGGAAAGGCTTTACAAGTTGTGGCTTCAGAAGCTGTCAGGCACAACAGCTGTAGCTTCTCCAGGCCTTTACCCTGACTAGAATATGCTTTCATTAATTACTGCCTGTTGACAAACAAGATGCCAAGCAGCAGAAAAGAAATTGAGGGCTGTTTAAAAACAGTGTTGAGCTCTGATTAAAATACACTTCATAAACTGATGAATACATTGGTGTAAGCTGCTGAATACATACCACACTGAGGTTAAACATATATTGTGCAGATGTTTTGGGCTGGCTCTGGGCAGCTTTACCATCCCCACCAGTATGTACAGCGGAGGGAGGCTGGGAGAAGCTGCTACCAACTCACCTGAGGCTGCTTATTTTCTCTTATTTCCTACAGCTGGAATTGGCCACGGCCAAGAGTGACATGAATCGCCACCTTCATGAATATATGGAAATGTGCAGTATGAAAAGGGGCCTGGATGTACAAATGGAAACTTGTCGGAGGCTTATCAAAGGCTCAGCTGACAGGTAATGGGGTATTCTGCCTGCGGTGCTTCCATGTTGTAATTTGCTCTTGTTTCCTTCCAATTTGTTTTAAAGGCAACAGTATCATTTTGTCCTAAAGCTTTATCCTTGAGATAATCCTGAGTTGGTCAGGGTCATGTCTCAGACTTAAAAGGAACCCTGTAACAGAGTCTAAGTTCCTACACACAGTACCACTGTTAAGATTGGACACATATTGGCCAAAAGAGGGGTGTCACCAATAGGACTGGCCGGTATAAATGGCATTACCTCTTTTCTACGCTGGATGGAAACTTAGTGTCACAGACCTAGAATTTTTAAAACAAACCAATCCCCAGTTTAAAATTTGACTCTGGGTTTGTATGAAGAACTTGGGTTTTAATCTTCTGCGGTGTTAAAATCCCATTTATATACTGCAAGGGTTTTTTGACTGTCTTTTGCTCACCCACAGTACACACCCTGGCTTAAAATAATAATAAGATAAACTTTTTTTTTTGAGTTTTCAAGACTGTATGTTTTAAGGATGATTAAAGTCTCTGTAGGCTTTTCATTGGACTTAATTTCCATTTCCCTATCCATAAATCCAGGGCAGTCTTTATGTTTGTGTAGGAGATGGCTGGGGTTGGGGTGGCAGCACACAGGATGCTAAAGTTTACTACTGCTATTTACTGTAAACCCAAAGTTTAATGTTAAAAAAGGATATTTTAATTGTTCTGGAGAGTGAAAGGGAGAAAGAGACTATTTTCTTTAAAGACTTCTCTCTTTGGTTTTTTTTTTTCTTCTGTCAATAATATTTAATTTTTTTGCCTAAACCTTTCTCTGAATTTTTCTTACAGAAATTCTCCTTCTCCCAGCTCTGTAGCCAGCAGTGACTCAGGAAACACAGATGAAATTCAGGACGAGTTAGACAGAGAGACGGATGTGGAGCCCATGGTCAGCTGATACGTAGTGGGAGCATTCCAGTGAAAGGGAAGATACAAGCAAAGATTAAAAAACAATACACTGATGGGGGGAAAAATACCAAAAGACTTGCAAACCCTTGCACGGGGGTTTTCTAAGGACTCATTCCTACACGCATCCCGCCCCACCCAAGGATTGGTGCTGTAAATTTCTATTGTTCTACAAATCATAAATGCAGAGTCCTGTAAGAAAACATGGTGTTTTAATTGTGCCTTTGCCCCAAGCTGAGCCACTTTGAGCTCCAGTGGAATATCAATAGCAGGTGTTTTTATAAAAAAAAAAAAAAATATTAAAAAAAATAAATAAATCTGGTAGCAGCAGAGAATGGTGCTGCAAAGGCTATTTCAATAAGCTTCTGGTTTAATTGAACTGCTGCACTGATTGGCAAAAAGAATGCTGGCAAAATGAGAAGCGAACCCAAGGCAATTAAGGTACAATTAACCAATGTCTGGCACAAAAAGAGACTGCCTCCAAATTGAACTGTAGACATTTAAAAATAATAGCGGGCTTAGAGACAGCTTTTAGGATTAAGCAGTTATACAATATTAAAAGGAATGCCTTCATTCCATCTTTTTTGGGGTGAAGGAGCCTTGGAGATGTGTACAGGTTTCTGCTGGACTCCAGAATCTGAAGCAGCAGGTCTCAGCTCGGTGGCAAAGCAGGTGGAGGGAAGGAGAGTTCCCTGGGGTGGGACTATCACTGATAAAACACTATGCAAAAACAAAACAAAACAAAAAAAGCTCGCCTTATTTATGTGGAATGTTTGGTCCCTGCTGGGCTACAGTTATCTCTTGGGGAAAGGAAAGCTAAAAACACATTTGCACATGTTAGTTATCTGTAGAGCTTCTTTTGAGGAGGAATGTCATATTACAATGCCTTTGTTTCCTGGTGATTGGATTAAGAGGGGAATCAGCCCTTCAGTTTGTGTGGGTTTTGTTTTCTTGTTTTCAGGATATTTTTTGTTGTTGTTTAAACCACAGCGTGTGCAGGTTTTATTTTGCTGATAGGGAGATAACTCCATTTTATGCTGCTTTCATGATGTTTAGAGTGGGAGAGTTGAAGCATCAGGATAAACTGACGCAGGGTGGGATAGATGTAGGCTTGAGATGCCATTGGGAGAGGTCCACACCACTGCTTTTCTGAAAAGCTGAACATCAGGAAATACTGTAATCCTTTTTAGGGTGTAGTAAAATGAATCCCAAACTACTGCTGCCCTGGAATTGGGGAAGAACAGCCATGTGCTTTCTCTGTGAGAAAGTGAGAAGACCTGGGCTTTGTCAACCTCTCTGTATTTTTATGCAGGAGAAAGGAGCATCAAAACTCATGTCCCTTGGTTGTGTTTGAGAAAACTCTGGCACCGCCAAGCTGTTCATGGTTATGAGTGGGAATTGTAGCACCTCAGCCAGGTAAAAACAGGGTATAAACCTCAGCCAATAATTTTTCTTTGGTTTTTTAGATCAAGGTTGAAAGTGTAGTTAATACTGCCTAAAGGTAGCTGTGTAGTTCACTAGCAGTTGCAAGACTTGGAGTAAATACCAAATGTATATTTGTTTTTTCCTGCCAGGAAGCTTAGAAACTGCTGTGTAGGAGCAGTGCTAGGACTGGACAGGGAAATACCTGAATTAAGCACCCTCTCAGTGTTACGGAAAGGTAAGGTGGCCAATCTTTTAGCTTTCTGAGTATTTTTTCCAAGCCCCTCCTACGTATTGATTGGAAATCAGCGGGGCTGCGTTGTAAGCATACAGCCAGAATGGATCAGCATGGATTTCTTCCAAAAAGAGCACAAGTGTCTCAGCAAATGGGCATTTCTGGGCAGAAATACCTCTGCAGAGGGCACGNNNNCTGCTCCTGGTGCAACTGTTGGGGACAGTAATATCTTCTGCAGTCTGTTGTGCTGCTCCTCTGGAGTTCCATCACTGGTCAGGTCCATCCCCTGCATGGATACAGTGCTTTTAGTCCCCGTGGTTCAAACAGGCTCTCTGTGCTTTTCAGAGCAGGGAGGAGAACTGCTGATCCATCTGGTTCCATAACGTGGAGGCCCACCATCTCATGGCATCTGTCCAAGAAAATAGTTCCAAGGATATTCCTGTGGTTTCCCTACTGACTGGAATACTCAGCACAGTTTTCACAGAGGAGCCAGCAACTCCTCAGTTCCTGTGGTTGTGGAGTAGGGGCTTTTCCAAAGTTTCATCATGTAGATGTAGATGGCTTTTCTCTGGAAAAGAAATCTTAAATTTCTAAGGTGCCCAAAGTGGTGAAGGTCGTGTTCACTGGGGCTGCAAGTCAGGGAGGGGGTGGGTAGGGGCAAGAGATGCAATATTATTCCTAGGGGGCTGGGACTGCATGTTTTCAATTAAGTACTCTTAAGGATTTTATTTTTTTTAAGCCTGTATGAACTTGAGCTGCTAATCTGTAGTTTCTCACCAGGCTGAGAGAGGATCTGCCAAAGCTGAATGTCAGCGATGCTTTAGTGACTTTTGGTGGAGGTGTTGCCGAAGCATCTTCTCGCACGGCGAATTGGCCTCCTTGGAGGCTGTTGTTCAGCTCTCCTTAATTCTGAAATGAACTGGAGAAACTGAGTCATTTTAACAGCCATCCAATTTAGCTGCTGGTTGAGTTTTGTTTCTTTAAAACTCAGTGTCCTGGTAGGACAAAATGGCTGAGTGTTCTTGAAACTGGTATGTTGGGGGCAGGGAGGAATATCCTTGGTCTGACAGCGAGAGCCAAGTGAGGAAGCAGAAATGTGCTGTGGAAAGAAGCTAATTGTAATCTACAGTTTATCTCAGAGCCATAATTATGAGGAGCATCTGTAAAAGGGCTGCATTTGTCGGTAAGTGTAAGGGATGTGGGTCTGTAGTAGAGGGGATAGAAATAATGTGTATGATGGTGATGTGTATGACGGTAAATTACCGTGGTTGGTTGGTGTCTTGTTTCTTATAACCATATGTAATCCATTTTTAAAGAAGAAAAGGTGTTTTCATACTTGGGATTGGGGGTTTATTTCCCTTTAGGCTGTACAGGACTGGGTGGATTGACCCCCTCAGGAGGGGGTTGGTCCTGGGTGTAGTTTCCCTCCGAGGTCTGTGGGTTAGTGTCACGTGATGCTGCAGATTGAGCTGACAGTGGTCCCGTTCCCGTTCACGTATCACCACTCTGGAGAAACCAGAGCAAAAGCTGGCCAGAAAAAAAAAAAAACCCATTGTGAAAATGCTGGACATGATTTTGATGACCTCTTCTGTTTTTCCTTTGTAAAGCTGTAAATACTTTCTTTTTGTTTTCTATTCTTAATGCAGTGTCATATTGACACTTTTATAGACTTACAATCAGAAAATCCTCCTCGTTTCTCATTTTTTAAACGGGGGTTTCAAGGAAGCAAATTTTTTTGCTTGTTCACCATGTAATAATAAGGTCAAATTCCTAAAATGGGTTTGTACAAAACAAATGTTTTCACTAAACAAATGGCGTTGCTTTTGTGGATGCATGTTGTTCAAAAACATCCAAAGAATAATGTGGTACAAACAGGTTTTGGTTGTTTTTTTTTTTTTTTATAGACTTAGTAATTAGCATATTAGTTCCCACAAGGAAAAAAACAAAATTCTTTAAAAAAAAAAAAGTGTCGGGGGGGGAGGGAATGTAATGAAACTCATCTAAGCTAAATGTGTAATCTATTTATAAAAAACACAGTATATATTCTATTTTTATTAGAGGTTTTTAAAGTGCAAACAGGATTCTGTTAGCAAATGCCATTATTCCCTTGTAAAGCATCGTCTGCTCCGATGGGGCTCCCAAACTCTCCCCTGGTTTCAAGTGACGAGGTGGAAACAGTCCAAGGGGTCCAGCTGTGCAGCACTCGCCTGTCACTTCCTCGGGGCAAAGCAAAGCAGGTGAACTGCAGAAATACTGCTGTTTCCCCTCTTTAGTTGCTTTTTTTTTTTCCCCTTTCTCCCTGATTGCAAAGAATTGTGCTGCAGAGGGTCAGAACCTCTGGTTGCTCCCCTAAAAACATGGGGGTGGTTGCAGCACCCTTAAAACCCACCCCAAAGTGGGCTTTGCCTTCAACCTGGTTAGAAGATAACTTATTTTTGTCTACGCCAGTATAAATTGGAATTAATTTGATGAAACGAACCAAGAGATGAGACTTGGGCCTGAATACAGGTCTAAAACTGCATCTAATATGACATTATTATTCTTTTTTTGCATTACCATCCCTGCCAGCAAAAACACAAGTGGGGTCCATTGGTCCAAGGTTGGCTGAGGAATAGCCCTAGTGACCGGTGGGTGCTCCCAGCCCTGGGGACTCCGTTACAGCTCCCATCTCCTTACGTTTCCCTTCTATTTCCCTTGGCTCCGGGGGTGGGGGGGGAAAACCCCACGAGGTAATATTTGTGTTGGAGCATGTGAGGAAGAGAATTGCAATACCGGGATGTCTTTAATTGTATTTCACGTTTGAGAGCGCTTCATTTTAGAGCGGATTGTTTAAAACACGATTTTATCACAGCAGAATTAAGAACCAATTAGTGCTTCCGTGGTGTAAGTACACCCTGACGAGGATTTTCCACATGTTGCTTCAGGACTTCTGGTTGTTTTCATTCTTTTGCACTGGTCCAGGGCTTGGTTGCAGGGGGAACACGCAGGTTTTAAAAACGTTTGCCTTCAGTGTTAAGTCACCCAAATGCTTGATTTTTTAAGCTTTCATGTAGAATGTAACTTCTGTCAGTTTAAGTGAGAAGAAATCACAGCTCGTGGCGACATGTAGTGTCCTGGTGTTAATAATGCGGGTTTTAGAGGTGAACTCCAAACACTACCTGCCAAATTCTGAATTCAGCCCTTGCCAACCCCTCTGCAGTGAGGGGAGCACTGAAGTCTTTGGCAGAGTAGTGAAAAAACACTTGATTATATATATATATTATTGTTTTTTGTCTGTTTCTGTGTGTAGTTCAGTGTGTTTTAAGACCCTTCCGCGCTCGGCGGGAGCCTGTCAAAGCTTCTCTTTTGAAGAAGCAACAAATCGTGTTTAAAAAGTGGGTATTTGATGCTTCTGGAAATCACGATTCCCTCCTGATTTGAGGCGCTCCAACAGCGAAGCACTTTGGTGAGCAAAGGGGGTGCTGGTAGCTCTGGTTGGCTCCATCTTTGGAGGAAAAAAATGACATTAGTGCTTAAAACAACTCCTGGGGTGGCTTTGGATCCATGTCCTCTTGGTGGCAGAACACCCCAGTGCCACTGTGCCACAAACCCAACGCCCACAGAGCTCGTCAGCTGCCTGAGCTGACCAGCCCTGTCCAGATTTCATCCAAAATCCTAAAATTTCTTTATTTGAGAGCGTTGAAGGTGATGAAAAGCTCGGTCACTTGACACACTTCTTGTGTAACGTGGTTTCACCAGGAGACACCCAATTCAGTCCTTAAAACACCTTCCCTGCAACTAGAGTGTACGTAGCCAAGTTCTGCCAAATATTTATTATTTAATGTGTTTTAAGCGGAGGGTATTGAGGACTCTGTCCCCTTGCTGTGTCACCTCTTGTCAGTTCCTCTTAGGTCATGTCAGAATTTCTTTTATACACATAAAAACAGACTACTGATCAGTGTGGAAATGAACCTGTTTACCGTACTGGTGTAAATATTGTGCTTTATATTCTGTATATTAGCTTATTTAAAAAAAAAAAAGAAAAAAGACTGAACTGATGATCCTTTTTGATCTCGGGTGAGGAAAGGCTGAAGGATGAACCAGCTCTGGAGTCGAGATGTTTTTCCTCTGGGGCTTGGAAGCTAGGAATTCACAGCAGACCCGGTGGATGTGGGACCATCAAAGGCTTTGGAGGGCTTTTAGCGGGGGACACCGAGAAACGCCCGCAGCGAGAGCCGGAAGCGTCCACGCTCCTCCGACTTCCACCGGATTATCTCCGTTTTCCTTTTTTTAGTGCCAAAACCAACCCCGCCGACCCCTCCCAGGGCCGCTCTCTGCCTCCCCGCCCTCTGTCCCTCCGTCCTCGGTCCCGCTGCCCCTCCGGAGCGGGTCTTCCTTCAGCGCTCCACCCGGCGGTCCCCTCTCTGCGTGCGGGAGCTTGTGGATGAAACGGGTTCCAGTCGTGCTCTGGTTGCAAGGAAAAAAAAACAAAAAACAACAAAACTCTAAAATAAATACCGACTTCTCGGTTAAAATGTCTATGTTCATTCTTGGGTGGAAAAAAACCATCTTTAAAGCAAAAGCTGCTTGTGCGTTTTGCTCCGAGGAGGCGGGAGGAGTGCGGAGGACCCTTCCTCGCTCCCTGGAGCCGGCAAGGGATCTGGGGTGAAAACTTGGCATTTTTGGGTGTCCCTACACACTAGTGTCATTCACCTGCCGCTCTTAAAGCGCTTATTAAAATCCTTTCTGAACCCAGACACATCCCATGCGAAAGCCAGCCTCGTCATAGCTCCCATTTTAGGGTTAAATCCTCTTGAATTCTTTAATTCCTAAGGGGCCCGGAGCAGTTCCTCTCTCTCTCCCCCGGCGGGTCCGCGCACCCCCACGGCCACGGCCGCCTCCTTCGCTTCGGGGCCTTTCTTTATAGAAATCGCTTTTTTTTTTTTGCCTCCTTTTTCATGATTTTTAGCTCCTCCCGGAGCCCCGCCCCTTCCCACGTGCCGCGCCGCGAGGCCTCCCTGTTGGTCGGGAGAAACCACTGCCGCGGAAGG
>VXBJ01000203.1:0-21232 GCA_013400055.1 Nycticryphes semicollaris | reverse complement strand
CCCCCTCTTCCCCTCCTTTTATTCCACTTTCTCCCTCCTCTTCTCCCCCTTCCTCTCCCATTTTTACCCCTCTTTCCCCCTATTTTTTCCGATCTCCCTGCCTTTTCCCCCCTCTCCCCCCCTCCTTTTTCCCTTTTTTTGGGGGCAATATTGCTGAGATGGGCTCCTGCGGGGTTGGGAAGTGCAGGCCCCAGAGGTGCCAAGGTCCAGCCACTCGGAGCGGGCAGAGCTGCCAACCCGGCTTTTGCCCCCACACCATGGACTTTGCCAGGAGCTGGCGGCTCATGGGGGTGTTGGAGCAAACCAGATCGATTCAGAGCTTACCTTCCATCTCGTCCCTTTGTAATTCCTTTTCCAGCACCTTTTTCCTAGCAAGGAGAAGGGAGAGTTGGCTGAGGGCTATGTCCTGGCTTGGTTCCCGGCTCTGGCGTTATCATGGGACGGGCAGGATGGGGCACGGGTACGATGCTGGTTTGGGCAGAGCGCGTGGTGTTCAGGGATAGAAACCTGTGTTGTGTGGAGGAAGTTGGGGCGTAGAGGGAAGGAGGAAGCCGGGGAGGATTTCAGCAGCTCTGTTTCTCCTCTCCTAGGCGGAGATGGCAGCACCGCTCGGCCATCAAGGTGACCAACGAGCCAATCCTCGAGTTTAAGCCGGGGAGCCCTGAGCGAGCAGCGCTTCAGAAGGTACCGCTGCAGGGGATTGGGATATTTTGGGGGTCTCTAAGGTCCCAGTTTGTGCTTCTAGTGCAGCCTGGCAGCCCCATGTGCTTTCCTGGTGAGGGGACACCCCGTCCTGCCCAGCCCAGCTCCTTCCCCTTGGGGACAGTTGGAGTTGTAACTCCTGTCCCCATCCCCTGTCCCATCCTGCATTCCCAGGGATGGAAGGAGGCCTGTCCCCGGGTTTGCTGTTGCTGGTGGAGCCGGCGGGGAGGGTGGATGGAGCTGGGAGGTGGCTGGAGGAGGTCTGGGTCTGCAGCTCCCACCCTGCAGCTCTCCTCTCCCTCAGGCACTCGCCGACCTGAAGGGCAAGACAGAGGCCATTCCCTGCGTGGTTGGGGGAGAAGAGGTGTGGACATCAACGGTGCGGTACCAGCTGTCGGTGAGTTTGAAGAAAAAACAAGAAGTGGAAACAGAGCAGAGGGATGTACCCAGCAAGAGAGAGGAGGGAGATTTGTCAGTCTGACAACGACAGAGACTTTTCTTCTCTTTTCAGCCATTTAACCATGCGTACAAGGTGGCCAAGTACTGCTATGCCGACAAGGTGAGTGCATCCCACTGCCCTCCCTGATGGTGTTTTCGGGGGGATGCGGCAGCATTTTGCATGGATTTAGTGAACTTTATCTCATGGTGGGGTTGTGGGGCTTGTGGCATGATGCACTTTGAGCCTTGGTGGTGAGAAGTCTGGAGGGGACACAAATCGCTGCTCGGGCTGTGAGCAGGGAGTTTCCGGGAGCGGGTGTTGGCTTTTCCAAGTCCCAGGGGTTCTGGGACAAATCAGAAAGGCGCAAATTAGGGGTTGCGATGGGAAGGTGCCTCCTGTGGCATGTGCTTGGGGCTGGATGGCCCCTCGCTTACCCTCTCACCCTTGGGGTGGGTTCCTCCTTGCTGACTTTCCCCTTTTCTTCTGCAGGAGCTCATTAACAAAGCCATTAATGCCGCCTTGGCAGCGAGGAAGGAATGGGACCTGAGACCTGTCCAGGACCGGGCACAGATCTTCCTGAAGGCAGCTGACATGCTGAGTGGCCCCAGGCGAGCAGAGGTGCTGGCCAAAACCATGATCGGGCAGGTAAAGGCAATGTGGAATCGACCTGGGAGACATCTGGGGTGACGAGGAGGGAATTTGAGGAGCTGGGAGCTGAGGAAGCAGGGTAGGAAGAGTTGCCGTGGTATTTGGTGGTGGTGGGAATGGCTGTAATATTGGAATTAAAAGGGGATACAGGCTGGTGTTTGCCTCTTTGCTGAGAAAGAAGGGGAGTAAGGCTGGGAGTCCTCAGGCTTTGTGAAAACAGGATCCCCCGGTGGGGTGGGCTGCGATTATCAGGGTTTCCCCTTGTGAAGCGCCCCAGCAGCCCTGGTGTTCCCAGGGGAGGCACTAAGGGGCTGGGGTGGGGGGACATGGGTTAATGTGATGTCCCCTGGCCCAGGCACGGGCTGCCTTTGCCTGCACTTGGTGCGATGGACAGGTGGCAGGACAGGGCCTTGCAGGAGGACATGGCTTTCAGAAGGGAGCGTGTGGTCTGTGTGAGAGAGACAACACACAAACCCTGTCCAGATGGGCCGTGCCGCACCGCTGCGGCTCATGGCTGCCGCATTCTTCCCCCCCTGCCCCCACCAGACCTCCCCTAAGTGCTTTTATCTTACAAAGATATAGATACGACCTCTCCCGGCAGGGTAAAACTGTCATCCAGGCCGAAATCGATGCTGCGGCAGAGCTGATTGACTTCTTCCGCTTCAATGCCAAGTACGCCCTGGAGCTGGAGCACAGCCAGCCCCTCAGCGTGGACATCAGCACCAACAGCATGGTCTACCGGGGCCTGGAGGTGAGGAGAAAGCCTGGGGCTGCCCCCCAGCTTCCACAGCCCCTGTTTTTTTGGCGCCAGGCTAGGCTGTAGTGTCACGCCATGGTGAGAGGAGTCGCCACGCTCCCACCAATCCTTTTCCCTCTCTCACCCACAGGGTTTCGTGGCAGCCGTCTCTCCCTTCAACTTCACGGCCATCGGCGGCAACCTGGCGGGGGCCCCAGCCTTGATGGTGAGTGTCATGGTGGGGCTCAAGGAGAGACAGGGATGGAGAGGATGGTGTGGAGGAAGGCTGGGAGGGAGACCCGGTCTCTCCAAGGGTGCCATTTGCCTGGTCTGGAATCCACAAGGAGCAAATTCTGCCTTCCTGGATCCGTTCAATAGGACACACTTTGGGTCCTGCTTCTGTTGGTGCCCTTGAATTCAGTCTCAGATGTTTTCAATTAGAATAAGGCTGGATTTTAGACGTGGCCAGTAATGGACAGGTGCGATGGGGGAAGTGTTGGAAAAGGGATAAAACTGGCCAAACATGCTCTCCTGGGGTTTTTATCCTGAAACAAGGTGTCTTTTTGCTCCTAGGCTGGGTGTTCAGAGAAGGTGCTGGTGCTGCGGGAGGGAGGGGAGACAAGAAATAGAGCGGAGTTTTGTTTTCCCGTGTGCTGCTCGCTCTGTGAGCGCAGCTTCAGGGTGCTCTCGTGATGGGGAAACATAGTTGGTCTGTAAGTACTGGGGTTCATCTTGGATGATGCTTTTTGGGCACAGCAGGTGTGTTTAGCGTGAAGGTGGGAGAGGAGAGGGTCGTGGCCCTGGCATTTGGTGCTGAACTGAGAACCCAAGGTCCTGGCAGACATTAAAGATGGTCCAAAAAGTCAAAGTATTAGTAAACAGCGTTTCTCTATGTGTCCCACCCCAAGGTGCCATCGACAACAGGGAGCAGCTGTCTTTGCAGGGTGGGATTTGAGGAGAGACTGTCATAACTTGATGAATTTGGGCCAGGATTAGTTAATTTATTGTTGCACCCACAAAAATCTCCTAAATTCTTTACTAATTAGGCTCAGATTTGATCCTGGCACCAAAGACAGTCCCTCCAGCAGCAGTGTCCTGTGTTGGAAGTGGAAGAGGCTGCGATAAAGGAAAACACCAAGCTTTTAATTTGGGGATGCCACATCTAAAGCCATATTCAAGGCGAAGCCTTGAACCTGTCAGTTTTGTAGGGGAGGAGTGGGGAGAAGGAAGGAAGGAAATGCGGAACTGTTGAAGTTTTTTGGGGAAGGGAGATGTGTTCCTCCCACCTCAGGATTTGAGGGAAGGTCCTTGGCTTTGGGGCACTGGGCAAACCCTGTTGGGCTGGGACAAGCCCGTGCTGGCAGGGCTGGGCGAATGGCTTTGGGCATCCTGTGGTGCATCCAGCTCTCCCTCCTCGAGTGTGGTGGTGAATTCCCACTGGGAGGCTGCAGCACCAGGAAAACCCCCCATCTCACCTGGGCCTGGAGCAGGAAGGAGCCAGGGCATCAGTGGGTGACTTGAAAAGCTCAGTGGCAGGTGGCACCTGGAATTAAATTTGGGAGAAAATGGTGCTTAATAAGTGGATATTAATTAGTGCTCCTGTGTTTTAGTCGCCACAGTGCACTTCCCAAGGGATTAAACATTGCTCTTGCCTAAATAGCTGGGGAAATCAATATGGTTAATGCCATTGTGGCATTGGGAATGGGGATTTCCTTGGGACTGGGGTGATTTCTGCACCAGGATCTGGGCTGCTGGGCGTCCTGTCTCCCACCATGGCCCAAGTCAGGTTTCCCAGTTACTTGGAGACTTTTTACAGTGTGTGTTTTTCTCACCGTCAGGAGTGGAAGGATCAGGAGGAGGCAGGAAGTAGCTTCTCCCACACCACAAGTCCCTGGAAAGCAGGTTGAGACAGAGTCCAAAAAATGCCCCCTCCTGCTCACCCAGGGCTGTGACCCTGTTGCACAGTGGTGGCCAAGCAGCGTGACAGTGACACAGGGGAGGGCACTGGACCGTGTGTCCCTGCGGCCCAAGGGAGGGCAGTGGCAGGGAGCCAAAGGGGTGGGTGCTGCCACACGTGTTTAGCGCCGTGTGTTCCAGCCAGTTGGTCTGTTTGCTTGTGCCTGGTTAATCCAGGCGTTGAGGTTTGATTTCACTGCTTCGGTGCAAACACTGGCTGGGCTGGGCACAGGCCCAGTGGCAGCGAGTGACAGCGCTCAGTGTCGTAAGTGCATTTCTCAGCGGTGCCGTCCTATTTCTCAAGGCGTGAAACATCCACGTTCCACAGCTCCGTTAGGGAAGGGCAAAACTCTGTGTCCCTGGCAAGGGAGGGTGTGAAGGGCTGGCACAGCCACCTCATGGCCTGAAAGGCGGGGAATTTTTTGTGCTTTCGTCTGACCAGGGCAATCCTGCTCCTTTTCAAGAGCCATGCTCAGGGTAAGGGATAGGTGTAACTCGCCCAGAGGTGCCGTTGCTCCCATCCCATCTGCTGTGGGCTGTGGAGCTGAGTTTTGCAAAGCATTTAAGCATTGTACCCCTGTATTTGGGCTGAAGCCTTCCCTCCTGCCCTGACTTTCTCCTCCCCCCTCCTAGGGAAACGTGGTGCTGTGGAAGCCCAGCGACACTGCCCTGCTCTCCAGCTACGCTGTCTACAAGATCCTCCTGGAAGCCGGGCTCCCTCCCAACGTTGTGCAGTTCGTGCCGGCAGATGGGCCCGTGTTTGGAGACGCTGTCACGGGCTCCGAGCACTTCTGCGGGCTCAATTTCACCGGCAGCGTCCCGTAGGTTGGGGAGGGGACGAGGAGCTATTGACTGAGATGATGCTGGTGCTTGTCTGCCAGCCCTTTGAACACGTAGGACAGCGTTGAGCAGCGTGGCAGGCAGACAGTTGGCCATCTTTACACGATGTAGTTAAGACAGGGTTTTAAAACTGATTAAAAAAGTGTCCAACCAGGTTTCCTTGCTACAGGGAGTGCATTCACTAGCAGGGTGTTTCTGTTGCTAAACTCAAGTCATGGAGAACAGATGAAGTTACATGTGGCACTGCCCTGTCACCCAGGGGTGAGGTGGTTTGGCTTAACGAACCGCACTGTGCTGGCGGAGCGATGCCAGCTCCAGGTAGATTTGCACACTCGTGCTCTGCCCGTGTGGCAGGAGGTGTTAGAGACGCCGAGGGCCCTGACAGCCCGTAATGGGCTATTAAACCCAGGGACCCCACTCCACCGGGGAAGGACATGGTCTGATGAGCGTTGTGCTTTAAAGGTGGGAAGCTCATAAATTAGTATTAGTGGCTGTGCCTCCTGGTGGGAGGTTATTAGCATTTTTATTGTTTTGCAGCCAAGGGGTTTGTCACAGTAAGGACCAAAAGCAGATTAACAGAAACTTCTGCTGAGTGCTTGCTCCCCTGTCTTCCCTGTGACACTGCAACAGTTTCTTTTCTTAAAGCAGGGAGTTGTGCAGTGCCATTGCTTTGGTACCTGGGGTCTCATTCTCAGCTGGCATCTCCTCTTCTACATCCCTTCTTTTGGGTATCCCTTGTTTTGGGGAGGTTTGCAGGGGTTTGCTGGGGGGGGTCCTCTTCAGTGGGGCACGTCACCCACATGTGTCTTTTCCAAGTGCCGCCCCTGTGTGAAGGTGAGAGTGCACTAACCAGCTCCTCCTTTCTCTTCCAGGACTTTCAAGCGCCTCTGGAGGCAGGTATCCGAAAACCTGGATCGCTACCGCAATTTCCCACGCCTGGCTGGAGGTAACTGCTGCCTCTTGCACCTTGCTGGTTTTTTGGAGGGGAAGCCTTGCAGGGCTGGGGAATTCAGTTCCTCCCCTGCTTGGGGAGAAGCTAAAGTGATGGCTGGGATTCCTGTCCTTGTGGGCAGAGAGCAAATGACACAGTGAACTGCGTCCTGTCCACCTTCTGTGGCAGAAATGTAAAGCTTTTTCATCTGGATGCACTGGGTATCTGGAGGAGCTTATGCCACCAGCATAGGATGGGCTTTAATGGGGGGGAGCTGGCACTTGGACGGGGGGAAGTGACATGTTGGGATTGCAGAAATTCCGCACAAAATTTGGATACTTGGGTCGGTCCCTTTTCCATCGGTTTTGTCAGCCTGCTCCAGCTCTGGGCTTGTGCTCCCTGTTCCCTGAGGAATCAGGATGAGCCCCTTTCAGGGGACTTGACCGTATGTAGCTTGTGCTTTTTTTGGAGGTGGTGCAGCCCTGACAAACCCTTACTTTCCCCTTTTCCTCCCTTCTCTGGCATCAGAGTGTGGCGGGAAGAACTTCCACCTGGTACACAGCTCGGCCGACGTGGCCAGCGTGGTGAATGGGACCCTGCGCTCGGCCTTCGAGTACGGTGGCCAAAAATGCTCGGCTTGTTCTCGCCTCTACGCCCCGGACTCGCTGTGGCCCCAGATCAAAGAGAAACTGCTGGAGGAGCATGGGAAGATCAAAGTGGGAGACGTGAGCAGAGCTGCCGGGCTGCTGAAGGGCTTTGCAGCTCAGCGGGTGGTTGATGGGATTAGAGACTGCGGTAACTGGCTACTAATTCCTATTGAACTGAGCTTTTTATCCACTGGTTCTCCCCACCACCGCCCCTCCGTTGTGTGGTGTCCTGTCCCCCCCACCTCACCCCCCTCCCTTGCCTTCATCTTTTTTTTTAGTGATTAGAAATTAACTTGTAGCCAGCGTCTGCAGGAAGGATTGTGTAAGTCACTGAACACTGCAGACTAATTGAAAAGGGGTAGCTTGTGCCCTCCAACAGAGGTGTGTTTGGAGTGTGTGGGGAAGCATTATTTGGGGCATTTCAGCTCCTCCTGGTTTCAGAGCTAGCTTTTTGGCACAGTATGTACTTATTTTGCCTCCTTTCTGCCTTCCCACAGCCCACCCAGGACTTTGGGACATTCTTCTCTGCGGTGATTGATGACAAGGTGAGCTCACCTCTCCTGGTTCCACCAGTACAAGAAGGTGACACCACCAGGCTGTCATCAGGTGTTAGGTTAAATGGTTTTGCTGCAGCATCGCATTCCTTAGTCACTGCCCTTCTTGAAAAGTGGGTTATTTTGCTGAGACATTCTCTCAGACATAATGTTGGGAGTGCCCCAGGCTGTATTTCCAGCTCCCACCCCTCCCTCTATGCTGGAAGAGCACTCAGCGGTAGAGCCCTGAAAGGGCTTGTCCAAACCTCCTTATACACCCCTGAGTCCACACTCTTTTTTTTTTTATTATTTCTCTTTTCTTAGTCTTTTGCCCGGATAAAGAAGTGGATCGAGCATGCCAAGAAGTCGTCCAACCTCACCATCCTGGCGGGAGGCGGCTGCGACGACAGTGTGGGCTACTTCGTCCAGCCCTGCATCGTGGAGAGCAAAGACCCACGGGATCCCATCATGAAGGAGGTGAGCGCAGCCCGCGGGGAGGTGGCAGGAAAGGTGCAGAAGGTGCTGTAGGTCCCTGTCCTCGGGAGTCTGCTGAGCATGGGAGATGAGCATTGACCTCCTGAATGTTTCTAAATACGGAAAGGGTGAGTGTCAGGAGGATGGAGCCAGGCTCTTCTCAGTGACAGCCAATGACAGGACAAGGGGCAATGGGTACAAGCTGGAACAGAGGAGGTTCCACTTAAATAAGAGGAAAAACTTCTTCAGGGTGAGGGAACACTGGAAGGGGCTGCCCAGAGAGGTTGTGGAGTCTCCTTCTCTGGAGACATTCAAACCCCACCTGGACACGTTCCTGTGTGACCTGCTCTGGGTGTTCCTGCTCCGGCAGGGGATTGGACTGGATGAGCTTTCAAGGTCCCTTCCAATCCCTGAGATTCTGTGATTCTGTGATGGTAAATTGGGGCAGTGAAGTTCCTCCTCATCACTGTTTTAACTGGAGTAAAACTGAAGCACCCACCGCTTATTGCTTTGGAGTCTGTGTGTGTGTGTGTCCCCGTGTGCTTTTCTTATTATGGTGGGTTTTTTTTTGCCGTGCAGGAGATTTTTGGCCCAATCCTCACGGTGTATGTCTACCCCGAGAAGCGGTACAAGGAGGTGCTGGAGCTCATCGACACCACGACGCCCTACGGCCTCACGGGGGCACTCTTCGCCCAGGAGAAGTAAGAGCCAAACCCCACCGCTGCCCGGGGGGCATCCCCAGCCAGGAAAGATGCTTTTCCCCTTCCCTCCCTTCTCTCCCAATCCCTACCCTGCACGGGCTGGGGAGCTTATGGGGGAAGAAAGCAAGCATTTCCCACAAAGCTTATGCTGCTTTTAGCCTTCCTCCCACTGAAGAGGGAAGAGGGCTGAGAAACCACCTTAGATTCCTCCCTAAAAGTGCTTTTTTTTTTAGCACAAAACCAAAAGGTGCCATTTGGAGCAGACAGGAAGATGCACTCCCCACCCCTCTCAAGCAGGAGGAGACTCAGAGCAGTGTCACCCCAAAGAGGGACCATTCTTACGTTTAGTCACCTTCATTTTGTAACAATAGACCTTAGAAATGGAAAGAAAAGAAGACTGGGATAATTTTTAGAACAAGTTGCCCCGAGAAGCTGTGGCTGCCCCATCCCTGGAGGGGTTCAAGGCCAGGTTGGAGGCGGCTTGGAGCAACCTGGTCTGGTGGGAGGTGTCCCTGCCCAGGGCAGGGGGTGGCACTGGAGGGGCTTTAAGGTCCCTTCCAACCTGAACCATTCTGCAATTCCATGATTCTATGTGTTAAACAATGTGCAAGTCCTGGAAATGTGTACAAAGAAACACAAACATGCTTTTTTTCATTTGAATTGCTGTAGAAGGGCAGAGGCCTCAGCACAAAGTTAGGCCGTTGCATCGGGGTCGCAGCCGTTTCTCTCTCTCCTTTAGGAGCATCATTGACGAAGCCAGGAGCCTCCTGCGCAACGCAGCCGGCAATTTCTACATCAATGATAAATCCACAGGTGCTGTTGTGGCTCAGCAGCCCTTCGGAGGCTCCCGCATCTCAGGTGAGACCAGAAACTCCTCTCTGGAGCCAACCCTTACCTTGCATTCCCCTCCAGGAAGCTCCCTGTCCTCTCATCTCCCAGTCACCAGTGCTTCCCCCCCCCTCCAACCCTCCACTCTTCGGGAACAGGCACCAATGACAAACCTGGTGGCCCCCACTACATCCTGCGCTGGACGTCGCCACAGGCCATCAAAGAAACGCACGTGCCGCTGAGGGACTGGCGCTACGCCTACATGCAGTGATGCCTTTTCCTGGCACCTCACCCCAACCCAACTACTGATCTGCAACGCACAGAGTGGCTTCGCTGCTACTACAACCTTTAAAAAAAAAAAAAAAGCACTTAAATCTACTGATCTTTAACCTGACGAGCTTAGGTTTTATTTTTCAAGTGAAAAAAAATTGTATTATTAAATTGTTAACTCGAAGAAAACATCTTTGTGGGTTTCTTAGTTGTGTAAGGATGTGTGGTTAGTTAATTAAGGGGTGGTTGGAGGTGCGGCTGTTGAATATACCTGGACCCTGTGTTCCCCTTTTCCTCCCATTTTGTCCATCCCAAGCAGTCCAGTGCTGGAATTAAAGCAGAGATGGGTGTTAAGAGGCTGACCCTGTCCCAGTCACCCATAAAAAGCCACATCCTTCCCTTCCCTGTCCCCAGGGCCTCCATTCCCCAGTGGAGCCTGAGCTGCACCAGCAGAAATCACTGGACGTTAGGGGTTGCAGGTCCCCACCTTCCCAGGAGGTTTTAAACCAGAGGTCAATGCGGTGGGAGCCCTGAGCCATCTCTTCTCCCCATTTCCCAGCACAAGCAGGGAACCAAAGTGTTCTGATGTGGAAGAGAACTGGGCAGAGGGTGTGTTGTGCCAGGAGAGGGTGGCTGTGAGGACGATGCTGCTTAGAAATAAATTTAAGAGCCTTACTAAAGGCATCTGAAGCCAGGGGCTGGGGTTACCTGTACGTTACCTTGCAAAGGATCTCAGAGTGTGCTCTGGCAGGTGGAGCAGGTCCACCCACTTTAGTCCCCTTAGTCAATTGCTGGTGGTGAAGCCAGGCCACCACCAGTGCTTCCCATCACTGGTTAGTGGCTGCTTCCCTTCCGCTGTTCCAGTCCCTGGAAACATTCCAGGCCAGGTTGTGTGGGTCTCTGAGCGTCCTGGTCTGGGTGAAGCCATCCCTGCTCATGCCAGGAGGGTTGGACTAGACAGTCATTAAAGGTCCCTTTCAACCCGAACTTTTCCATGTGTGTTGGAAGGAAACAAAGATTTTTAGGAGATATTTCAATAATTGCAAAGCTTCTGCACAAGCTGCAGAGGGGTATGCAGCATCCCTTCATCCCTCAAAAGGGATTTAAGTATTGGCAGGAGGTGCTGGGACAGCAACATGAGGTCTACAATAATTAGTGCAAGATGCATTTCCCTGTTGTGCTGTGTCCAGGATGCCCCTGCTGTCCCAGGGAGCTGTGCCTCGACACATGTTCCTCTCTGGGGCCAAATCAAGAAGTTTAATTTGTACTGACCTTTGTTGCTGCGACCCAGGCGGGCTCCACCGCACCATGAGCCAGGTCTTGGGACCTGGAAAAGGGCTCTTAGAGTCCTGCACCCTTCCAGGATCATTGCAAATTTAGAAATGTACACCTCTCTAACACCCACAATTAATAACTCTTCAATTATTAGGATTTGCAGATAGTGTGGATAGCCCTGTTAGGGCTGGTGTCATAAGCATTAAGTATTGATCTTGCCCACGCCCAGGCGGGTATTTAGCATGTGGGTCATGAACAAGTTGCATTAATACCTGTGAGTCCTTGTTTAAGAGAAAATTTGCAATAAAATAAATGACAAAAAAAAAAATTGTGTTCTTTCATGACTTATTTCTTCGAATTGTTCCCAACCAAATAAAAAGTGAGATGGAGCGTGCACACGGTGCCTGTGGTGCATGTGATGTGATAAGAAAAGCCAACAGGGCACTGCCCAAAACCACTGTTTCTGCTGCTGCTCTTCATCCCAGCAGCTCCCTTCAGTTTTGGTACCCAACTGCAGGTGCTCTCCTCCACACAGTTGCACCCAACACCAACCAATCCTCGTGTATATTAATTATTTCTTTAAAACACCCCCCACCACCACTTTTAGCAGTTGAGCCTTTCCCAGTGACTCTGCAGGCTGCCACGGCTCTACCTCTGCACAAACACTCCTGCTGCAGAGGCCCCCCAAAAGCAGCTTTTTGGTTGCCCTTTTTGCCATGTGCTCATCCCAGGGAAGGAAAAAAAAACAAAAAACTCAAAATAAAAGCACCACAGCTCTGTATTTTCTGCTAAAACTAAGACACTCCCCTTGCATGAGGATTGGAGTAGGTACCCAATTCAGTATCATCCGGGTTACTACAAAACACTCTCATGTTGTACGTACTGGGAGGGCACGTGTGATCCCAGTTCAGTTCCAAAACACACAGCGGGAAGGGAAGGGCTGGTTCAGGGAAGGTCTCTGAAGCCCTGGAGATGGTCCAGGTGGGACCACAGCAATGTCCTGCTCAGCCAAGTCACCTCCTGCTGCCCAGCTTGGGATAAGCCCCTCCAAAGCTCCCCCAAACCTTCCCAGAGTGACCCATCAGCTCAATTAAATCTCGTTAACAGCTCTGCCTCGCACCCCAAGCCATGGCCAAGGTGCCCAGTGCTCCTTCAAGCCACTGCCTTTGACTCATGCCATTTATGACTTAAGGCCAGAGCGTCAAGTGGATTTTTTTTAGCCTTAACTCTGAATTTCATGGCTTTTGTGACTTTAAATCAGTCCCCTAAATGCTATTTAAACAGTTGGCTTTTTGAAGCTGATAAGGGCTTAGGGAGGTGTTTGGGAGAGGCAGGGGCTCTGGCAGCAGAACCTCTGGCAACCCCTGTTCAGATGCTCCTGGACCCCTCTGCTGGGATGGGGTTGCCAGGAGGGAATGAGGGAAGAATGGGGAAAGGGGCTGTGTGATCCTGTGTTGCCCAGTAAAGAGAGGCAATAGGTTTGGAGCATCTCTGATAGGCATTCAACCCCATTCCCATGGGCAGCCAGAGCTTTCCCAGCTCTCAGCAGTCCCCACTGCATCCCGGGAGCTGGGAGGGAAGCTGAGCCAGACTCTCTCTAGGAAGTGGCAGATTTTCCCCTCCGATAACACACAGCTCCATCTGCTTCCCGTTAGCAGCCCTGGCCAAGGCTAATTGGCAGATCAAACCCTCCGATGTCCCGCGTTAGGTACATCGTTAGGAGAGGCCAGAGTGAGCCCGATGCTTCTTGGATGGCACCCAAAGGCCTTTCCCTGCTGCCCCAGGCTGCACACGGTGTTAATGCAAACCACCCGCAGCCGCCCAGGGCCACCCCTCAGCTTTCAAGCCAAGAGGAGCAGAGAACTGGAGCCGCTGGGACCTGTTCATCCATGGGGGGATAAAGGGGAGAGGTGAAGGACAGGCAGCACCAGACCAGCACAACAGCCACCACCTTCTTTAGCACCTGGCAGGGACACAATGTGGGCTTTAAAGTTGCCCAGATTGACCAGGAGAGGCAGTTACCATGATGATGCAATTACTGCCCTAATATTCCTTCACCAATTTTACTTTAAAAAAAATAAATTAAATTAAAGGCTTAGCTCTGTAAGGGTAGTATTTGTGATTCCTCACTCCTAATGCACACACATGCTGCAATTCAGGACTGGACAACCTTGGCACTGCACCCCAAGGAGGAGAGGGATAACCCATCACGTCTTGTGCCCATGAACACAAGAACTGAACAACCATGGAGGTGCTCTGCTGCATCTGGCTCAATGGGGCTTAGAGGAGAACCCTTACCCTCCCTGAGCAGTCAAGACATGAGGCATAAAGGCTTGCCCTGGGCAGCAGACTGCAGCCCGGGGAGAAGGGCACCACATACACTTCGCCTCCCTGCGATGCAGGACACGCTGGGGGAACACGATCAAATCAGGGGCTGCTTCACAGCAGCACACGTGCCTGGATGGGGCTAGGGCTCAGGTTCCTGCTTTGCAAACTCCTGCCACCACTTCCCAGCCACAAACTCACAATCTTTTGTCCTGCCCAGGACCCTGGGAAGCCCCAGGAGCCAGAGTCAGCAACAGATTTCCCACAGAGGGGGAATCCTGATCCTTACCTCATGAGATCCCACCTTGCAAAATCAGCACCCACTTGAAGGCAGCTCCCACAGTCTAAGCTGCATCCTTTCTCCAGGGAGTAACAGCCCTGGACCACCACAGACCTTTGCTTTTCCCATTCACATCCCAGGATTTTGGGCTGCTTTTCCCAGTGCTCCCTGGTGGTGACTGCAGCAGCTGAGGCCAAAGGAGCTGCTTCCCCACCTGCAGCCCTTTTACAACCAATCTACACGCTGCAGCTGACTGGGGAGGCTGCTGCTCATCCTGTTTTCGCCAAGCTGGTTTGGGGGAGACCTCCTTTCTCAGCCTGCCTGATTTTCTCCTAAAAATCCTATATACAGTGTGCTAGGGGCAGATTTCCTACCCAACTAGTGTTTCAGGCAGGAGAGTCAGTACTAAAAGCAACCCAAAAGCAATTTAAGGGGCTGCTTTTCCCTTTTGCTGGCACCAAGGGTGTGTTGAATGAGTGTTTCTGACTTTCTGTGTGGGGGTTTCACTGAATTTCTCAAGGAGAGGCCAGACGAAACTCACTACATGGATGCTATGGGGGCAAAGGGCCACATAGGATGCAAGGAAGATGCCCTAGAAGATGGCCCCAAGCCAAACCCCTGCTTTACAAAGCCCTTTAAGCTCTGCTTATCAGAAAACTCAAGGCTGAAAACCCACCAGACCCCACAGGGCTGGGTGCGCGGGGGTGTGCAGTCCCGGCCGCGTGCCCTCCTTGTGTCCCCTGCCCCGTGGACAGACAGGCCTCATAGGCTGGGGTGCTGCTATTTACAGGGTATCTCTCCTGCCCAGGATGAAGCAGCAAACACTGAATCATGCCCTCCCCTGCCCCCATAAATGTGCTCCCCTCTCTCCCCACTCAGGGCTTTACAGTCCAGGAGCATCACCTAGTCCACCTCCAGGGATGGGGTTTTGGGCACAACCCATGTCTATTTTTCCATCCCTTGAAAAAAAGGTGGTTGAGGAGAATAGTGACACAGGGATGAGGGGATGGCAAGGGAGAGGAAAAGCCACTGTGCAGGGCAGCATCAGAAATCCTGAGCAACCTGGGGAGATGGTTTTCTAGGGGGATGGAGACCCCCTCAGCCTGTTTTCTTCTCTCTTTCTGCCTGATGTTATTTCTACCCTCTCACCATTTGTGCCTGAGTCTCCCCTGCCTCTTCCAGCCATTGTGGCTTTGGGAGAGCAGAGAAATCCTCGGGGGTCCGGGGACGAGATGTCTGCAGTTCAAGGACTTAGCGGCAGATGGTGGTCTTTATCCCATTCTCGGCAGACGGGGAAAACCAGTGGCCCCACAGCTCCCACTGAGCTGCAAAGACTGGGGGTGGCTTGTCCATGAGGGGTTTGGGACTGACAGCCTGTGGGTTTTGGGATTGGGAGGAGCGACCGTGGGTCTGGGTTGGGGGTGAGAGGTTGGGTTTGAAGTGATGGGGAGAAAGGAGAGAGCATCAGGGTTCAGCCCGAGAGCCGGCCTTTCCCACAGTGCAGATGGGAGGCAGAGAGCACAGAAACACCGGCTGGCGAGGAAGGGGAGAGGGTCTGAGTATTTCAGGTTCGTTCCACAAACAAACAGCGGCTTTAAGGGCTGCAGCAAGTGCCCGCGCTCCCCATCCCTTCCAAAAAAATGCTGCAAAGTTACGGAGAGTCTTCTAATATTTAGCATTTTTTTGCTAAAGCCCCAGGTCCTGCAGTCATGAGAATAAGGCAGGATGTCAGCTTCCAGCTAAAATAAATAAAGACGGGATTCGTGTCCCTCGGCTCACGCAGCAAAGCTGGGAGAAGCGAATCCCCTTCCCTGGGGCCAGAAGAAAATCCCGGAAAGCAAATAAAGGGACTGGAAGGCAGAAACCACACACCCACACCCACCCCCTGCCCATGCCCCTGCCATCCCCAATCTCCTTTGCACAACCACATTGCTCACCAAATGATTAAAAATCACAAGATACATCCCTCTGGAGGAGAGCACCCTCCTTCCCGGGGCACCTGGGGACATCTGGGTCCCTTCTTCCACCCTGGGTGCCTCCACCCCCAAACCCAGAGGCCTCGGGACACGTCAATGGGAGCTCTGCAGCATTTTTTTGGGGGGGAGAATCATACCTAGTGCAGTGTTTCTCACTTTACCCCAGGGAGGGCTTGTCTGGGAGCTTGAATTATTTCGGAGCCAGGCTGCCTGAGAAGAGGAACAGGTGAAGGCGGCCGCCAGCAGAGCCTGGCTCAACATCTTTCTCCTCCTCAGGCTCTCCAGGGAAGCACCCCCCCAGGAGATAAATTACTCACTGTTGTCTGACAGCCTCGAGGTTGGCTCAGAAGGTGAATAAAGGGGGTTTCTGGCAGCAGCAGGGAACCGCAGCAAAATTGGCCCAGGGCGGCTTGGGATTAAGAGCAAACTTTTGCATCTGCCAAAGCGACTCCTTCACAGCCTTTCCCCTGCCAGCTGCAGCCCCCCACCCCCCGCTTCCAGCCCCCTCTTTGCATGGTCAAATCTCCCCCCCCTCAAGGGATGGGGCGAGGTTGGGGGCAGGAGGAGAAGGCACAGTCCTGCATCTCCAGCTGGGGGCTTTGCACAGACTCAGCCCCCAGCCCACAGGACTGAACCCGATGGGAGGGACGGTGCCAGCGTCCCCCGATCCCCATCCAAAGGCTGGGTGCTACCCTGCAGTGGGCATGGAGAGCTCGCCCATCCCTTTCACCTGGCACCATCCTGCCAGCAGTGATGTTCCCGTGTCTGGCCACCAAATGCCACAACATCAGCACCGTCCTCACGTGCCTCCAGGCCTGGAGCAAAGCATGAACCTCATCCCCGTGGCCCCACCATTTCTTCGCACCCAGAGGCCAGCTGCACCCATAGTCCCTCTCCTGGGGGGAGCAGGGTATCCTCTAAATCCTGCCTCTATCCCTACAACCCACCCCCTGGAGCTCAGCAGCAGCCCCCGCACCACGATGCACCCTCCCGACTTCGCAGCCCTTTGCAGAGTATCCCCCCTGCCTCTCCCCAGCCCTGTGTTTGGGTGCTTAAAATGTATCTGCAGTTCCATCTCAGCTGCTATTTTTCATCCTTCAGAGATAAGGCATCTGCGTATACACAGCACCCAGAAAATTACAAACAGCAGCTTCCTCCTGCAGATTTCCCCCCCCCCTGCCCCATACCAATTATTATTATCACAGAGGCAGCCTGGCTCCAGCGTTGTTTTCATTTAAGATTTTTCCTCCCCCTGACCCCCACCCCAGCCTTTGGTTTGTTTTGTGTTTTTTTTACCCCCGCCCCGCGTCGTGATCACCGATTTGAGATCACAAACCTGACATTTCGGTGCCTGCTTCACAATGCCAGGCGGGCAAAACTGCCGGGGACAATCGATTCTCCCTGCATCGTCTACCGGTGCCATCCAAAACATTTAATCAAGGCAAGATCAACCCTTCCAGCAGCTCCCCACTCACATTTATTTTTTTTCCCTGCCTGTGAAAATATGTGACACCCCAAAAATGAGGGATGCCAGGATCAGGGGTTGGAGCATCCCTGCTCCGGGAGGGTGGGAAAGGGAAGGGGTCAGCCCGGAGCAGACTAAGTGATGGGGTCACAGTTTTTCTGGCTGAGACTCCTCCGTGGACAAACTGGTGTCCACTGGTAAGGTCTGCCTCTCCTCCAGCATCACACCTGCAGCCCAGCGAGGGTCAAGGAAGGGGGATCCCAGCCTGGTGACTACCTAAATGCATCTGGTGGGATCTGGAGATTTGTAGGGAACAGGATTAATTGACTTTGGGCACTCGGAGAGATTTGCTGGGTCAAAATTTCCCAGAGGGTGCAGCCTGGTCCTGAGGTGTCAGAGGTGGGAGCTCAGACGAGGTCTTTGCCACCAGGCTGGGACAGTGAGAGCATTTATAGCCAGCTCTGTATTCACAGCAGTGTCCTAACACCCTCCCTGCAGGGAAACAACCCCAGGTACCAGTATAGGTTGGGAACTGCCCTGTTGGAGAGCAGCGCAGAGGAAAGGGACCTGGGGGTCCTGGTGGGCAGCTCTGTGCCCTTGTGGCCAAGAAGGCCAATGGCATCCTGGGGGGTATTAGAAGAGGGGTGGTTAGTAGGTGGAGAGAGGTTCTCCTCCCCCTCTGCTCTGCCCTGGGGAGACCCCATCTGGAATAGTGTGTCCAGTTCTGGGCCCCTCNAAACCCCACCTGGACGCGTTCCTGTGTGACCTGCTCTGGGTGTTCCTGCTCTGGCAGGGGATTGGACTGGATGAGCTTTCAAGGTCCCTTCTAATCCCTGAGATTCTGTGATTCTGCGATTCTGTGAAACTCTTCTCACTTTGAGATGTTGCCATCCCATTTAGTGGATGGGAATGTTGAGGCACAGTGGGGGGACCGAGCCTGGGAAATAATTAATCCCCCTTTTAACAAATGAGTTGGCAATGTGGCTTCCCAGTCCTCTGCTCCCACCACTGGCCCCTGGANCCCACCCACATCAGTCCACAGGGTGGGGGCGGGGGGAACATGCAGGCTGGGAGGGGAGCGCCAAAGTGACATCCATCCCCCAAGAATGCGTGTGTGTGTCCCCCTCCTCCTGTGTGCCTGGCCCTAATCCAGGGGTGGCAGCGGGACAGCTGGAGACAGCTGTGCCTGTGTGTCCTCCCCACTGCCCTGACATCACCCCCCGGCTATGAAGGCACTCACCTTGGCCAAGGGGTCCTTCTCCAAAAGTTTCCAAGAGGGGATGGGGGGGGGGGCAGAAAAAACACCCACACTCCCCATAACCCTCTGCTTGCAGGGGCCTCCCCTCTGCTTGACCCTCTGCTTCCAAACTGGCTTCAGGTAGAGGTTTTGTCTCCTGAGTAGAAATAATTTTGTGGGAGAGCAAAACAGGGTTGCTCCTGCACGGACAGTGACACCCAGCTGCAGTAACGCTCTGGGCACTGGGACTGGGAGAGATGGACTTTTCTTTAAAAGGCCCCAACTGACCGGTATCGTGGAATAGTCCCAGTGTTCCCCCCTTGCAGCTGCCCAGAATCCAGCAGGGAATGAAAATAGGTGGAAGGAGAGAAGGAAGCGATCTCCGGCTGCCTGCGCCAGATGGAGACCCAGGAACGTGCCTGCTCCCTCATCTTTGGCTTCTTTGCTGCTCTTCACTCTGTGGTTGCTGCTGCTTAGGGCTTGTATGTCAATACCATCCAGCACAACAAGCCCCAAGGTGGCGGGGTGACACCTAAAAAGGCTGCTGGCATCAGGGGAGCTGTGCTACCGTCCTCTGCCTCATCTCACAGCTAATTCCCCCTCTTCCGATAACTCCTCCGGGTTCATACACGAGCCCCTTTGCAGCTGGTCACTGTCACCTTGTTCCCAAGCTTTGCTAAGAGCTTTTAGACCATACACCGGGGCGCAGTCACCCATGCACTGAGAACACCACTGCGATAGTGGATAGTCCTGGGGTTAAACGGGAAGGCAGCTTTCCATGGCAGGACTGAGACACACAATTTGCTGCGAGGTATGGAGGTGGAGAAAAGGATTCGCGTCAGTATTTCCTATCACCCACGGCTGGACACCAAAACCTTCCCCTGAGCTGCTGGAAATGGCATGAGGCTGACAGGAGTGACCCACCCGGGGATGATGTTCAAGCCCAAGAGAGATGCTACTTCCCCTTCACTCCTCTGTCATCCTCCATCCCTGGCTGGGTAACAAGTGGGACGATGGTGATGGGTCCCAGCCTGCTGCTGGGGGGAACAGGGTGTCAGCGGCTGCGCCCTCAAAAACATGATCCCCTCTGGGCCGAGCTGCCTAATGTTCTCACTGGAACCATCAATCAGTGCAGGAAACACGGTCATATTTTACAGCCAGAGTTGCTTGTGAAACTCAAGCTCGGCAGGGCAGCCACCGCTCTGCTCGCGTGGGAGAGGGAGGCAAAGCCTGGCTGTGTCTCTAACCCCTTGTGATGGGTCCTTTGAGCTGCAATTCTGCAGCAGCCTCGGCTGTTCTGCATGCATGGGTTCTTCCCTCCTCTGTCCTCAGCATCTCATGCTGCAGAGGCAGGGTAGGGCGGTGTTTAATGAGACTGTACACTCTCCGTACGCTCCCGAGGAGCTCTGCACAAGCAGGCAACACACAGGGAGATGCTCCTTCCCACGCCATTTACAGCCCCACTGGGTCTGCACACTCTCCTCAGCTCCCACTGTACCCAGCCCAAGATATTCCCAATGCATACACAGACTTGCAGCTAAAACAGATGATTGCACAGGTTGCTCCTTCCCTGCACACGAAGGCAAACAAATCTCTACCTTAAAAATGCTGCTCTCTGTGAAACTCCTATCAGCGCTGCTGCTGCTCAAAACTAATTAAGCTAAAATCAAAGCAATGCTCTGGCCAGATAGCCCAGCTCTGGCTTCAGAAAGTTTATCCCGGTGTCCCAATCCCTTTGTTTTCCCTCTCCTTGGGGAGGCTTGTTCCTGGCCATCGTCCCACTGTGCGATGCTGTTCTCTGGGAATTGCCCTGGTGGCTTCGGTTACGCTTGCCCAGGAACAAAGCGGCTCTCCCCGACGGGCAAGCATCTTCCCTGCGGGGGGAAGAGGAGCCTGGCTATTGAGACAAGGGGGATTCAGGAGGCCTCGGGGATGGCTTTACAGCCCTCCCAAGCCAGGCTGATGGATTGCTGATTGGAAATTAGATTTCCAAACTTGAAGCGGTCGTAAGCATTGGAGAAACAACAGCTCCCACAGGGAATGACTGCGTGTGACGGGAGGACACAGCTGGGGTGGAAACAAATCCCGGGGAACAGTTTGGGACAGCCACAGGCAGAGATGCTGGATACCCGCTCTGCATGACACAGGCTTTCTGCACCCTATGAGGACAGTCTGAGAGAGTTGGGGGGGTTCAGCCTGGAGAAGAGAATGCTCCAGGGAGAACTTTGAGCCCCTTCCAGTTCCTAAAGGGGCTCCAGGAGAGATGGGGAGGGACTCTGGATCAGGGAGGGGAGCCATATGATGAGGGGGAAGGGTTTGACCCTGAAAGAGGGGAGATGGAGCTGAGATGTGGGGAAGAACTTCTTTGGGGTGTGGGTGGTGAGAGCCTGGCCCAGGCTGCCCAGAGAAGCTGTGGCTGCCCCATCCCTGGAGGGGTTCAAGGCCAGGTTGGAGGGGCTTGGAGCATCCTGGCATGGTGGGAGGTGTCCCTTGCCCAGGGCAGGGGGTGGCACTGGAGGGGCTTGAAGGTCTCTTCCAACCCAAACTATTGAATGATTCTATGATCCTGGGGGCAGAGAGGTGCAGCCTGTGACTGCTGGCTCTTCTGCACCGGGCACTGGCTCTGGTCTAGCCCAAGAGCACCGTGAAGCTACAGCAACCACGAGCACAGCCTGAAGCCTACATATATACACAGGGAGTGCAGAAATTAGCTAAAGGAAGTTTTTTTATGGGGGATTGGGACAAGGGGGTGCACCAACCTTGCTGAAGACCCTATGGACCTATCCCTCCTTCAGCACGAGGACCCCCAAACTGCGATGCTGGAGGGTTCCAAGGTCCCTTGGCACAGCCCTGCCCACCCTTCTCGGGATACCAAGGGCGACTGAGATTTGCAGCCCCCGCAGCCGCTGCATTCGCAACGAGATCTCGCAAGCAAACGGCAGATTAGAAATGAATAAATCTGTCGAAGG
>VXBJ01000202.1:123375-133454 GCA_013400055.1 Nycticryphes semicollaris | reverse complement strand
TTTAAATTAAAAGAAGGAAGATTCAGACTGTATATATGGAAAGATGTAAGGAAGAAATTTTCTGCAATGAAGGTGTTGAAATGATGGACTAGGTTCCCCATAGAGTTGGAAGATGTACCATCCCTGGAAACATTCAAGATGAGGTAGAATTGGGCTCAGAGGAACCTAATCTAGTTGAAGATGTCCTGCTTATTGTAGCAGGGTTGGAACAGATGATCTTTAACGGTCCCTTCCAACCCAAACTATTCTATGATTCTGTGACCTCTTTGTTATGGTGTGTCTTAGCCAAATATCTCCCTTGGCTTCAGTTCTGGAGGATTTTAGTGTATTGTTGATGTGTTGAGCACTGGAAGAGGCTGCCCAGAGAGGGTGTGGGGTCCCCTTCCCTGGAAAACTTCAGGAGCTGCCTGGACACCATTCTGAATAATGTGCTCTGGGCAATCCCGCTTTAGCAAGGGAGTTGGACTAGGTGATCTCTAGAGGTCCCTTCCAACTCTAACAGTTCCATGATTCCATGTCTTCTGCAATCCCTTGCTATATTTTTACAAGCTACAAAATGCATATTTTTAGTCTACATTTTCCCCGATGGTCTATAATGTGGTTTGTTTCATTTGTGCAACCCTAGCTTATCAGTGTGGCATTCTCATTAAATAAAATATGAGATCAGTTCAGAAGTTACCAGTATTACCGGAAACATGAGACTTCTTACAATGGCTGCCTATTCTTAATGCTGTTCAGAACCAGTAAGAACTCTTAAAATCATAAAAAACATTTTTGTTTTTAAAGCTAATTTGAGATCACATCAGTAGTATAATGGTTAATATTTTATTTCCTTTTTTAAGAGTTTGGTCTATAGTTGTTAGTTTTGTTAGATGTGTCAGCATGTGCATGTTTGCGTGAGTTGTTTCAACCCAGAGATTACAAAACCATTTGTTCTTTTTCCCATTAGTGCAGCTTTTTATTGAAAACTGCAAATATCTCAGTGTCTGCTATTTTTTTCAGGAGCACATTTTTCAGTGTTTTTCTCCAGGGAGAAGCCTATTTTAGCAAAACAGTTTATGTCAAAACATTTCGACTTCTTGTTTCTATTAATTCTGTCTTGTCTTCAGGTTTATGTTATGGCATTAATTGCAATATTTAATATTCTTTCTGTATTCCCAGCTTAAAATTTTTGTATTCAGAAACAGGTCTTGAACTTTATTTGAAAGGAAAGGCCAAAATTTTGTATTTGCTTTCTAATGCAAACAAAACGACATTCTGAAAGGCTGGAATACCTCACAGAACAGCTATTTTTGCTTTTGGGCCAGATCTATTTAATACCACAGTGAGTGTCTTGCACTGAAGTACCCAGCCTTTTCTTGTCCCCCTGTATCACTGCTGATCAAATGACAGGCTACAGTCAATATAATGTTTTTTTCTCTCATTCCTAATATCTATTTCCATTTTGCTTATGAATATAGGAAATTATAGGTTTATCCATTACTGTAGAGTGAATACCACTGGCCAAGCAAAATAGCAGTATTATTAACAATAATAACTCACCTGGTGTGCATGGTAATAAACACTGGAGAAGGACGGAGTTCTTCAGGGAGACACTATTGTCTAAGAAATATTGTGGCACATCTCCAGAATGTTTATTTTTTTACAGGCAGGATAAGTTAGAACCTCCTTTTAATTTTTCTCTAAGAAATTTCAATCTCATTATTTTGGCCAAAAGTGAAATGGCCCATCTGGTCTCCTCTCCCAAATAACAAGCAATGGGACAAGAGGAAATGGCCTCAAGTTATGCCAAGGGAGGTTTAGATTGGATATTAGGAAAAAATTCTTCACCAAAAGGGTTGTCAAACATTGGAACGGGCTACCCAGGGAAGTGGTGGAGTCACCATCCCTGACATAATTAAAAGATATGGTGCTGAGGGACATGGTTTAGTGGTGGGCTTGGCAGTGTTGCATTAAGTGTTGGACTCAATGATCTTCTAGGTCTTTTCTAACCTAAATGATTGTATGATTTTTTGATTGCCCTCTTCAAAATTTAAAACTATTTGAAGCCAAGGCAAGCAGCATGATGATAGATGTAGTCTAGGATTAGTGATTTGGGAGTACACAATGTGTAAGAGTCTGGCTGAGCTTTATGACTGAACTGAATTTTGCTGTCAGTCATGTTATATTGCCATTGATTGCGTCACTTAGACATTTCAAGACTGTTGCCTATAAGGTTGAGTTTAAAAGAAAATAAGGCTGCTAGCAGTTGATTACAAAATCTGCTAGTAATGAATGTTAAAAAGGATGGCTCAAAGCACAGCAAAAATATCTACCAGAGTGAAACAAGCAGATTTTATTCCTTCTAGTGCATTCCTTTGCAGTGCAGTTAAGTAAACTGTACCTCTGCTATCTTAATGATAGACCCTTGTGAGTTGGTTAAAATATAACTGCATTAATCCTGTTTATCCTCATGTTAAATTGTGCTGTATTGTGCTATATTCAATGCGGAGCTTGGAAGTTAACTTTTCATCCGGTGTTTGAATTGTTTGGATTCCTCTTGGACTCTTCTTTGCAACTCCCGGTACCACTGGGGAAGACGTCCTCCCGAGCTTTAAGAAGTGAATACATTCAAGCAGAGAGGAGCGCAATCAGTGTAATCTCCATAGCGGAATTGCTGGAGGACTAGTATGAGCATGTAGCATGCACAGATGCTACAAGCCACTGACAGGAAAACAGTGGCTTAGAGTGGAAAGCAGCAAACATAATGCCCTTATCTGAAAATGGCAGGGAAATGGTCTGAGCTCCCCCAAGCTTTCCAAAGGCAAGACTAAACAGCTTAACTGGAAAGAAGTGATGGAGGCTAATGGAAAATAGGATAAATGTTGATGAGGTTTTGCCAAGGGTGGATGGTGTCAAATGATCTTGATTTGGTTTTGTATCTAATTCCATGGAAATTCTACGGGAATATTTTTGGATTTCAATATTGTAGCTGGTAAAGCGTTAAGTAGGATATTATCAATATCAACCCTAATGGAATTTGGGAATCAGAAATGGAGCGGAGACTGGTTGGGAGTAATAGACTGAAAAGAACGTACTGGCAGCATTCCTCAAAGAGCCTTGTTTTCTGCAATATTTCCATGAAGAACCTTTGATTCAGCTGTAGGGTACTGCTGATGGAATTTGCTGGTAACACAAAGTAAGAGGCTGGCATTGTAACAGAGAAAAGCTGCGGACTAAAATGGCAAGAACAGGAGGCCTGCAGTATTTAGAAATGAGCTGGAATTCAGTGATGTAAAACACAAGGTCGTAAAGGTAGGAGCTTGCTGTGGTAAGGTGGGATCTCATCAGCTGGGGACACAAGCACAGCAGATGCTGGAGTGTCGCCCATGGCTGGTTAAAGCTGAGCCCTCAGGGAAAAGCATCTGGGAAAAAGAGTGGTATCCTCTTGGTATGCACTGAAGTGTTTTCAGCGTGTGCGGCAAGGTGGTGATATTACTGCCAAGGTGCAGGTAGGATGTCTTTGGGGATATCCTGTGCAATTCTGATCACCTGTGTTCTGGAGAGTAGATTAAAATTGGAACAGATGCAGAGAGGGCCTGCTAACTAGGATAATCAGGGAATGAATTGCTGAAGACATCGAGAGAGCTTGTCTTGTTTATCCTAGCACAATGAAGCCTGAGGCTGTGTGATTACTGTCTATAAATATCACAGGGGAATAAATACCAGGAAGGGAAAAGAACAGTTTAGGCTAAAGGCCAGTGTTCTCACAAGAGCAACAGTTATACACTGACTAAATAAATTTAGGCTAGAAGTGAGAGAAGGCTTCCTGCCATCACAGCAGTCAAGTTTTCCAACAGTCTTACAGCTGGAAAAGCAGGACTGAGAAAGCTGGCTGTTTTTAAGATGATCTCTATCAGCTTTTGAAGGATGATCAGAGATCATTAGCGGGTTCCTCCTTCCAGGAGGATGGCTGGACTGCTAACCCACATTTTCACAAGTGCCTGGTGCACTGTCTTGTCCATCCCACTTGCTTTGTGACTGGAGATGGGAAGACAGGACCAGATGGCCCAGCATTCCTCTCTCTGCTGGGTTGCTTGTGGGAGCCTTGGGAGAGGTCTGTTTTCAAGGCATGTGAGAAGCCACTACCCAGGAATTTTGAAACTGCTGCCCTTGCAGTATCCATTCACAGAACCACTAGTTACCAAGGACTCAGAGAAGGTTGAGTTAGGGGACAGATCCTCCTGATGGGGGACCACCTTGGCTAGAAGATAGCCCAGGGAGCTTGTCTTCCCCAGCAGTAGCCAGAACAAGTATTTCTCACTGTGAAAGAGCAGTGGCTATTCTGTAATATCTCCTGGGTACTGTATTTGGCATAATTGTAATTGGTGTAATACCATTTTTATCATATGAATGCTTTGGGCTTGTTAATACTGGGCTGTGAGGAGTGCAAGTGGCAGGAATGAGGAATAGCTCAGGGAAGGCTGCTCCTGGTAAATGATTCACAGCAATGCCCAGGATACTATTTAGGAGGATATTGCCTCTGGGATCCAGCTGATTAACAAAGCTGGTTTAGCTGTGTGAGGCCAGAGCTAGAAGCCAGAAAACGTATAAAAGATAATAAGGAGCTTAGTCTTCTTCACCATGGAGATGAAGCCACTGTTGCAGAGGAGATGGTGGGTATGTGACTGTGGCCCAGGCGCTGGGGTGGGCTGCTGGGTGGTGAAACCCTGACTGGCAGTCACAGCAGTGTAACAAAGTGCTCGGTGCTGTGTATCCGTCTGAGGCCATGCAAAGGAAATGCTAAAACTGTCTTGGCACATAAAGGCTGGTGGAAAGAAAGGTGGAGGAAGTTCAGACCAGGCAAAAAAGCAGTTGCTAATATTATCAAAAGCGACAACAGCAGGAGGCAGAAGAGGTGATGCCTCGGATGGAAAGAGGTACAGCAGGGAGGAATTTTGGTGCTAAACAGAAATTTGTTTGATGGTGCTAAACAGAAACTTGATGGCTAATTGTATTTGAGGAAAATATGTAGGAAAACATTTCACCTTGTTATTTTCTAACATAATATTTAAAAAATATTGACGTGTTTTGACAGTTTCAAAATAACTTTATTTTAAAATGACTCCTGATTTAAAGTTATTTAAATTTTAAAAGACCAAAAAGTAAGAAAAGAATGTTTAATTGGCTACATTGAACATTAACTAGACATTTAATTTTTTTAATTAACTGAAAAAATGTATGTTCCTTCATAATTTTGTCCCCACCATCTCATTTCCTGACTTGTTTTAATCACAGCATCATTCAAATCAGAGCTGTAATCATGCCCAATTTATTTTACTTGGATATGCAGCCTGAAGCTCTTACTGTATTCTCTGCTGCTTCTTGCTGTCCAGATAGCAGCAGTGATGAAAAATTACTATTTTCCTCTACCTTTTTTTAAGGGGAATTATTCTTGTCATAATTTTCTGTTTAAACTTTGTTGGGTAGATTGCTTCATTGTAATATACTCACTGATGCTTCATGAATGAATCCAGTTTCCAGCTTCCACAGAGGTTTTCTCTGTCTCACTAGAAGTGGAATAAGTTCCAGTTCTTATTTCTGTAGTCCATGTTTTACTGTTGTTTCTGTGAATTTCTTGGCATTTCTTGAACAGTCAGATTTATGTCTGGGACTGGAACCAGGAATGACTGTCTCAAGGAGGTAAACTATGCCCCGTGCAGACACCTGCATAAATGGGTGTTCAGGCTTATCTCTATTTGGGCCACAAAAGCTTGCAAGGAACATCATCTGAACATCTGAATAGCACTCGGATCTCTCTTCCCCAGCTGTTTTCACAGCTTAAGACTTGCAGCACTGATAGAAAAATGGGAGACATTTCTCTCCCTTGTAATCTCCAAAGAGAAAACTGATTAAAAGGGCAGTTGAGGAGCTCATCTAACTTAAACTATTGGATTGCTGAGAAAAGCCAGGCTTTGAATGCAGGCATCCTCGTGGCAAACAGTAGTATTCCTGTTAATCCATGGATTATTGCTTATTTGTCCATAATAGTGTAACTACAGTGTGTTACAAGGCCTTCTTCAGTCATGATGAAAAAGCTAAATGCCTCACTTTGTGTGGCACCCAGTCAAGCTTTTACCTCTGGCATTTCTCATTTGAGCTCCACACTACATTCAATGAGAGAGTAGCCAAAATACCGGAGTTGCCTCATTAATGAGGTCTTTTATAATACAAGGTCCACTGAGTCCTTTGCTCTTTGTCTGCATTCCACGTGCTGTTAGTTGGTGCTGTAGGTGCAATGGCTAAAAACACAGCATCAGGAAAAAAAACCCATGATGTTGAACATTAATCACCTCCACAGCCATCGTTTGCTGCTATTAAATATCCCATTGTGGTTTTTTTTGTACAAGTGTAGAGGTGTAGGTTCAATAAATTCAGCTGAAATGTTCTTTGAAGGGAGGGCAGGAAAGGCCCTTTTGAGCTCATTTCTGCCACCCCTTAAAAATGAAACTCAGAAAACCAAGAACATCTCAACAGGAGAGCGAAGACATTTGGCCCCTGGTCACTCTGCAGAGTACAGTGCTATCATCAATTATGATAAAATATTCATCTGACCTCAGCACGGTTGTCTGTGTTATTGGATTAGATGCGTTTTCAAACTGTATAAAGCAATTGGAGATGGCTGAATAATAGATAAGCATTTCAGAATAATACATTCAGGGCTGTTGGACGTTAATGTTGGTAGTTCTTGCAGCATGACAGCCCATGGGGCAGTGTAGCATCCATTCAGGATCAGGGAAAGAAATTCTCATCAGTATGCGTTTGAGATTTTTAATAATAGCATGTCACCTGGAATTGCCCAAATATTCTGGTTCTAGTAAGTCTGGTCTTGGTAGTGCCAATTTTAGGACCGTGCTGGTGATGGTGGTGCCTAGAGAGCAATTCAGGGGTAAGGAAGTGCAGCTAATGAGTTTCTTCCCAGCCCATTCATGCCAAGATCATGTAAATCTTTGTGCTTCAGTTAATTTGTTCCTTGTTTGTGCAAATTAAACAATTTGTGAGGTCCTGGTGTAAATCAAATCTCTTCAAGGAACTGGAGCCATTTGGGACAGAGGGAGTGCAGCAGTGGCTGATTTGTTTCTGTTAATCCAGACCATTTCCATGTGCTGTTTTTCACTTTGTCCTTACAGGTCTATTAGCACAATGGACAGGATGGTAAATTTTGATCAGAGGGCAGAAACAAATGGCTGGCATGTAAAAGAAGAGGACCTTTTAAATGTGTTTTGCCATGGAAGAGAATTATGGTAGAACTGATGTACTGTGGAATGGTACCTAAGGTTCTTGTTCTGCAGGGAAGCTGATTTACTCATAAGCAGTAATTCTTTAGCGGGAATAGGGGACATAGTGAATACTCTTGAGTAGCACACCATTATTTTTGGTTGCCGTCATTTCTGGAGGCATCTGCCATGCTGGTTGAAGTTAATGAGGATGCATAAGGATATTTACTTAGGGATGCTCTGAATACAGAGGAAGGTTGTGACATGTCCATCGCTGGAGCCACATAAGAATTGCGTAAATCGAACATTTGTCAGGAGTGGTTTGTATAGTCGATCTTTGTGTCATTGATCCTGCTCAGGGTAAGCTGGATGAACTTGAATGACTTTTCAACGTTCTTCCCAGTTCTGCTTTTTGTGATTCAGTGACACACCAAGATATCCACTGCTCGCACTGGAGTGATGAATTCTCAGCATCCTTGAAAAGCCAAAGTTCTGCCTGTGCTGAATTACAGCTTCAGAATTAATCAGGGTTCTTGCAAAAGTGGGTAAAATCAGATGGAGATGGTGAAAAGATGAAGAATATAGGGATTCAGGCTTGTGTGAGTACATTCTCCTGCAAAAAAGAACTGTTTTTCTTGGAACAGTAATGCCTATTTGTAAAAGGTTGCAGAGGGGGCAGGGTATGTGCCTCTCTGGAGAAGGAAGAAGTGCCATATGACACTTCTGTCCTGAGCAAGTGGACCTGCTTCAGTTCTTGCTGGTGTTACTGGTAATGGGTGCTTAATGCTAGGCTGCATCACACTCCGTGAATGAGACCACAGTTTCTTACTCTGAATTAGGTTCTTCTGGCTCCCTGCACTTCAGAAGAACATCCGTTCTCTGCCTTTGTTGACCCAACTCTGATTAAACAGTGAACAGTGCTTTTGTTTCATGTTTAGGAAGTTGCTTTTCCTCCTTCTCTCCCTTGGAAGCTCTGCGGAGAGGAATGGATGTTTTGCCACTGGAAGTTCTGTCTTAGAGTGCTGCTGTCATTAGTCTTCTGTCATGTTGTCAGACTTTGATGATTCAAGCATTAAAAAAAAAAAAACAAACCAAAAAACCCCAAACCACCAAACCCAAAAACCAACAAGCAACCACCTCTCTTTCTGAATTAAAATAGCCTAAGAGCAAATTTTTAAGCCAAATTTTAATGCAATTATTTAGGTCATATTTTCTTTCTGAAAGCTTGTAGTGGGACTCACAGTTTTGCTATTTGAACTGAAGTTACTTGAATGTTTAATTATTATTTTTTAAACAAAATTCAATACCACTGGAGTCCACTTGAGATCTTTGATAAATTAAAAGAAAAAGAAAAGTCTTGACTATTCAATAGCTTTGAAAAGGGCTATGCAGTTTTTGTGGTGTAGGGCAGCATTCTCAGCCGAGTTCTTTAGTGCATCAGAAAATGGTTCCTGAAAGAAAAGAAGAACTTAAAAAGAAATCTGTGCACATTGCTGTTTATATGAGCAAGCAAACAGAACAAGGAAAATAGAGGTAATGAAACTACGGTCAAAGCTGAGCCTAGATTTTACTGGGTTGTAAATGAAAATCACTGTTGCAATGCTATATGACAAAGTACATGGCTTCTCAACAACAACAACAAAAAAAAAGCTGGAAATGGTTATGTAGGATATATTTGCATGTGTGAAGTAAGCCATCCTGATACACACACCATGCCCAAATTATTAATGCCTCATACTGACCTAGTTGAGTGCCACCTAGAGATGAAAGTTGTGGTATCAGAAGACATATAGCTGTATAAAATATCTCTGCATGACACTGCATTACCTCGCGTAGGTAGGTCCTTACTGCCCAGGTCTCCTCTATTTCCCCCCTTTTCATGCAGTCCTTTTGGTGGGTCTGAGAGTTCCTGCAGGAGGCCGCTGGGCAGCGTGGGTGGTGTGGTGGATGTGGCCAATGGTGCCAAGGTGCAGTGGTAGGTGCAGCGGTGGTAGGCTCGGGTTGGACCGCAGCCATACCCACGAGGTTTTTCCACACCGTGTCCAGTCATATCACTTTCATCCCCCTGCTCTCTGTCCGTCCTGGGAGTGAGGGGCTGCAGTCTGGTACCACCTGGTTCCAAGTCAGTTGCGAATACATGATATATTCTAAATATTCCATCAGGACAGGAATATTTTCACCAAGGTGTTACTGATCTCAGTCTGTACCCAAACCCAGGTAATGTGCCATTCCCCTCCTTCTCTACCACTGCTCAAGCCCTCAAGTCTTATGATTTTCCCATCCCTACCCTGCTCGTGCCACTAGCCCTGTTCTGCTGCTGAGGACATAGAAAAAGGAGTTGATGTCAGATGCTGGTTTGTGGGGCAGTGCTGCACTGGCCTGACAGAGTGGGATCTGGCCAGCCCCAGCCTGGGTCGGTGAAGCTGCAGGAAGGTGAGAACATTCCGAGGCAGTGGGGCAGGAGGAGACTTCTCTCTTTTTCCCCACTGAGGTTTTGCTGACAAGTGCACCTTCTCTCCTCCCTGGCTCTAGGCTAAGGCAAGAAGCACCCTTGTGTGTGTTGATGATCTGGATGAGGGGATTGAGTGCACCCCCAGTAGGTTTGCAGAAAATGCCAAACTAGATGGGAGTGTTGATTTGCCTGAGGATAGGAAGGCTCTACAAAGGTACCTGGACAGGTTGGATTGTTGAGCCAAGGCCAGTTTTATGAGGTTCAATAAGGTCAAGTACTGAGTTGTGCATTTTGGTCATAACCCCAGGCAACACTACAGGCTTGGGGAAGAGTGGCTGGAAAGCTGCCCAGCAGAAAAGGACCTGAGGGTG
>VXBJ01000202.1:112539-123365 GCA_013400055.1 Nycticryphes semicollaris | reverse complement strand
ACTTTACTGCAAGAGTGATCAGGCACTGGAACAGCCTGCCCAGGAAAGTAGTTGAGTCACCACACCTGGAGGTATTTAAGAAATGTGTAGATGTGGCACTTCAAGGCATGCTGTAGTGAATTTGTAGGTAGAGACTGTAAGGGCTTTTTGTGTGGGGGTTCTTTGAGGTTTTTTGACTCCTGATCAACTCATTCAACTTTCGCTGCATCATTTACAGCAGAGGCAGCTAATGCACAGGAGGGCTGGAAGACTGAGGTTGCCTTCAGGAGAGCTAGAGCCTGTCCTGTGTGCAGTTTCAGTAGTGGCACTGGTGTCATTATTACCAGCATGAGCTGGTAATATAGGCATTGTAAGTCTTATGAGGAGAGGCTGAGGGAGCTGGGGTTGTTCAGCCTAGAGAAAAGGAGGCTGAGGAGAAACCTTATCGCTCTCTACAAATACTTGAAAGGAGGTTGTAGAGAGGTGGGCTTCAGTCTCTTCTCCCAAGTCACATGCAGTAGGAGAAGAGGAAATGGCCTCAAGTTGCACCAGCGGAGATTCAGATTGGCTATTAGGAAAAATTTTTACACTGAGAGGGTTATTAAACCTTGGAATGGGCTGCTCAGGGAAGTGGTTGAGGCACCATCCCTGGAGGAATATTTAGTAGGTGGGTTACATAGTGCTTAGTGACATGGTTTAGTGATGGCTTTTTGTCAGAGTTAAGTTCATGGTTGGACTAGACAATCTTAAAGATCCCTTCCAAAGTAGACAATTCTATGATTCTATGACACAGTTTTGTTAGGAAAAATCATTCCACTAGCACAATGGAGCTGTGGCTATAGTTACAGTATGACTGCACCTCTGTAGTAGGTGGAGTAACAGCAGAGATTACTAGCCTTGAGTATCTACAAGTGTGGCCTGTATGCACATGGCTGGACTGTTTTCAACCCTGGCAGGGTTGGGATCTGAACCACCTGTGCCAGAGCTCCAGTGGGACCCTTAAGCATGGAGATCAACATCCTCCATTGGAGAGCTAGGACCTGCCCAGCACAGAGGCAGTGGTGCTGTCAGTGTTTGTGGGCTAAGAGGCTTGCATATCTTGCATATCTGCCTGTTCTTACCGGCATTACAAAGATATCTACAGAGACCATGGGATATACTGGGATTTTGTGAGCACAGTCATGTAGGTGGCTGCCACACAGCATGGTTTGTTCTTCTGACTAAAGCCCTTAATGAGAACAATTACTAGTTTGAGGCATGCAGAGAGTGGAAATTACAAGGAAGGGTGAACAAGGTTTGTGCTGCTAGCACAAAGGCACCCTGAGGAATGTTAAAGCAGGCTTATTCTAATAATTATTGTGAGCATGTGAGATATTTGTACTGAAACTGAGCAACATGTGGTTTCTTACAGTCATTGATGTAATCCACTTTCAAGATGGCACTATGGGAGGAAGATGATCTGTATGGATTTTTTCTGTGAATTTCTATCATAAGCAGGGTTACATAGTCTAGATCAAATCTTTAAGGTCAATGGAATCTTTTGTTCAGGTATTGTTTTTTTACAACATTGTCTTCTGCTTTTTAATGCAATATGCTTTTTGTTGGATAATCTGATTTGCTTTTTGCCTTTTTTTTTTTTTAAATGCTCTCTAGTCTCATGAACAAAATATTTTTGTGACTTTATCTAACAGTTTGCTTATGAGCAAAGGGTCATGCAACTGTGTCCTGTACAAAATTTCAGTAAAATGTAAATAACCCTTTTAACTACCAAGCTTAACTGGAGATGAAATGGCAGGGCAAACTGAATTTAACTTGGAGCACTAATGAAAAAGAGGCATGACTATGAAAGGCTGGCTTAATAAGAACACAGTAGGAAAAAACCAAAACTGCTTAAGTTGGTAAGGTTAAGCATATAGACAGCAAACTCTACAGTGTGAAGGCAGAATTACATCAGAACCAGCTTTGGAACAAATGAAGGACACCAAAAGAAGTTAATTACACCTCAGGGGGAGTAAAATATCAAGGGTATCAACTTATGCAGAAAGAAGATAAAGCCTGTGCTTGCCTATAATCAATCAGTTCACCTTTAAACCTGAAACTCTTTGAGCTTAAGTAGGATGATGTTAAAGACAAAGGAAACACAGAGCCATCTTAGAAGTTCAGTTTTGTGTCTTTGCCCAGTGTTCAACAGTCTCTCTTGCATGTGAAAGATGCAGTGGAGTTTTTCAACTTCTCTGAGCTGCCTTTTGTCACCCTAGTGGTCTGAGTTTTTCTGCTGAGATCTGTCTTGGTTCTGGTTGCCCACAGATCTTTTCAAACAGTCCTGGCATTGCTGGATATTTAACACCTGACCTGTGCCTGTTACAGTTCCACGGAGTGTAGCTTTTCAGGATTACATAAACTTAAATCTAAAGATGCTGGCTGGGTTCTTACAGAATGGAGTGCTTAAGATCAGTTTTATGACCTGGTGTGCATATATTCGTGTGCTTCAGTCACACAGAATCAATGTGTTGCTGGGCTTAAATGTAGATTTTACCCTGGATTTAAGCACATCTTGCTGAAAGAAAACCTTAGTGTTGTGCATTCTCTTGTAAAATATGAGGGAGTGGGGGGTAATTATAAAGGCTTGGGCTTTTTCTGTACAAAATTGTTTTAAAAAATTACTGATCCTGGTGGCCACTGACAAGTACAGTCTGCGCCTGCTAATAGTCCTGTTTTCTTTAAATCTGTTTTTCTAAGGCTTTTGGGAGCAGATTTAGGTTCAGCATGTTCAGGTTGATTTAAATTACTGTTAGACTAACAATTTACATGTACCTTGCCTCTGAGAGAAGGGCTGTGTGACAAGCTGGCTGAGGGGGAATCACAGATTTATAGATTTTAGAGCAAAGGGAGAACACAATGTTCATTTAAACTGACTGCAGCCCTGCCCAGTCTGTAGGTTCTTTTATTTAACTCAGCAGCTTGAGGTTGACCGAGAGTGTATTTTTGGAATGACATCCAGGCTTGATTTAAAGAGTCCAAGTGCTGCAGAGTTTGTCACAGTCATTGGGAGTTTGTTCCAGTGGTCAATTACCCTTTCTCTGAAAAATACGCTTTCTCTGAAAAATATGTACCTTATTTTTTTGGAACTCTGTTAAGTTTTGTCTTCTGAAAACTGGATCTTGCTGCTTGACTTGCTCAACAGGACTGGGGTGCCATTTATTTTCCCATAGGTATTACTTGTTATCATTAATTTATATTTTCATGGTGCCAGAAAAATTTCTGTATACTCACAAAGTCAGTTAGGCAGATATCTTTTACACCCCAATATTCCCATGCTAAAGGTCTGACATAATAAAAATATGCTGTTTTAGAAAAGAGTTGGTATCACTGTGGTGCTTCTTAGTTTTAACCACTGATATATGATTACATATAATTCATGGGTAGGATATTAATACTGGGAAAAAAACAGTGTTTGGTATATGCTGTACTTATATTGCAGAAATCATGGTTGCTCCAGAGTCCTCCAAAATATTAGTTTCAGTATTACCATGAATGTGTCAAATGTGCTCTGCAGATGACTTGAGTTTTCTGTTACTTTTTTTTCCATAAAGAATTCCCGTGGAGTCATATGGCCAGATGATATCGAAAAGGTCCATGCCCTTGCCCCTAGGCAGAATCAATGTGTGTTTAAGGCCAGGCTGGATGGGGCTTTGAGCAACCTGGTCTAGTGGGAGGTGTCCTTGCCTGTGGCAGGGGGATTGGAACTAGATGATCTTTAAGTTCCCTTCCAACTCTAACCATTCTATGATTCTATGAATGTGAGCCTGGATGATCCTTCTTTTATTCTTTCCTACCAATTAGTTGAAATGTAATTAACATAAAATTTTCATTCTTTGTGGAAATAATAAAAAGAAGGGTTTTCAAAAAGCCTGAGCAATAACCTGTTGTCGTGGTTTTGACCAATCAGAGTGACAGATGACCCCTCTCTCCCCCTNTACCCCAGTTGGTCAGTTTTGGGTCACCTGTCCTGTCCACTCCTCCCGACAGGTGTGACCCCTCTATGCTTTTCTGCTTCCAACCCTCCAATGGGGCAAATAATGAAATTACCTGGAGATGGTTGTTACAGCAATAAGTTTAAACAAGGGCCTCTATGCACACCATTCCTTAGCATGATCAGGTGTTATCACTGTGAGAGTGAAGAGTTTCTGAACAATACACTGTTAATTTCAGAGTTTAGTTAGTTAGAGGAGGCCCAGATTACTGAACAGAAAATTAGTTCTGTTTTACCTCAAACCAGGACACCTATGTCCTTTCTCACATGGCACCCTTAGAAACCAAGATCAATGGGAGCCACTACTGGTAAATCCTGCTTTTATCTCACTGCTTTATGAGTAATTATTGTTCTTGTTTCCTCTTTAGGGCTCTTCCTGCAATGATGCAGTGGGTCCGAACTCAGAAACCAGGAGAAAGTGGTGTGAATATTATCACTGCAGATTTTGTAGAACTTGGTGACTTTATCAGCACAGTCATAAAGCTCAACTATGACCTGGATGAAGGTGAAGATGACACTACTTGATAGTACTATAATATATGTGTTGTTGCGCTGCTTAGAATTTCAAAAAAAAAAAAGAAAAAAAGATTGCATTTTAAAAGAATCATCTTGTAAAACACTAACCTTCCTACAACACGCTGAGGTGTTTAGGGCTTTAGTGGGTGGGTGTAGGGGAAATGTTTTAATCAATTATGATCATTTTTTACATTTGTGTTTCATGTGAAGAGCAAAACCAAACGTTTACAGTGTTTGATAAAAGAAGGCCATTTACATGTTTTCCATAAGATACCAAATGCGATTCATATGTCTTCTATGGTTATGAACAGTGCCAAGACATTTGCTGCTTTCAGAGCAATGGGATGTATATTGCCCTCTGCCTGCTCACAGCAGGATTCCTGGTGGTGTAAACTTTACACCCGGAGACTGAGGACAGTATATCTGGCCCAAACATTTTAAGCCGCTACACTTCATCACTAGGTGATTTAACTGATCGCATTTATCAGTGAGCTACAGGTTTAAATGCCTTTGTGAAGTAAATCCGAAGTCATGCCTTTAACACGTGCATAACCAGTGGACAGTAAACATGGTGTATTATGTAGCTTGCACAAAACACAGCCTAAATCCTGCTTGCTTTTCATTCTCAAAATGGGGATTTCCAGCGTCTCTGCCCTAGGTCAGGTCAGCAGATCTGCTACGCTGGCCTAACTCTGTTCTAGGAGCTACCAGTGCAAATTTTCCCTGGTTCTAGTAGGAACAAAGTTAGGCCAGCTTGGAGCACCACTCTATCCCAGGATTCAACTCATGTAAGAGCCTGATCCAACATCCACTGAATTTAATAGGAAAATTTCCTGTGTTTAGCACAGGTTAGGCATAGGATCAGTAAATTGTGTGTACTGTCAGATGGACAGGATTTTGTCCCACAGTGGAAACCTGCTTTCCACAGAACTAAGACTGCATTTGAAAAAATAGGTGCAGTATAAGCTTCTCTTTAAGGCAGCTACGAACACAACACTTCTCTGCTGATTACAAAAAAATCAGTGCCAGTTTCATCAGTGAAAAATTGCTGTACTGAAGAGTGTAGTACTTCAATTTCTGGCTAGTAACAAGGCTTTATAGTCCTTAAATTGTTCATGGGATATAATGCAACGTACCATGAGTTTGGAAGTCTACTGAATGCAGCAGAATCGCTGATCATCCTGAAACATATTTAGAGTTCAAATACATGGAAATCATAGTGATTTGTAAAATGAGAGCATTGCCACTGTATGACACCTAACTGGTACAATGCAATCCATCGTATCTCCTGCACACGTCAATGCACAGGCACGCAACTTTGGAAAGCAAAACGTTTAATTTGTGCAAAACATTAGATGTTGTAATGGAAAATGCTCTTTGAAATATTGCAGGGCTTATGGGGTAAGATTAAGATCAAGTTTTCATTGATACTGCTAGGGCTTTTGGTTGAGTGAGAAAAGAGAATGGCCTCGTACGGTCCTTTGCTATTTTCTATCAGATAAGGACTACCATCTACCATCAGAGTTTAGAAAAACAAACACGGTCTTACTGAACAGGTGGATTACAGGCATTATAGGGTTTTTGTTGTTGTTTTTAATTAAGAAAAAGTGGAATAAAATTAGTATTTGCTGCTATTTTGTACTGAGAGGGTGCCTTGGAAAAAGTGTGCAGATGTGCGTACTATAAAGAAACTTTTAAGTGTATGTGTAGTATAATGACATGTTTAAATGTATGTATATGACACAAAGACATCCATGCACACTTGCATAATGATATTTGAGTTTCTGGACAGGAATATTATACATTTGGTTGAAAAAAGTTTTATGAAGTCATGATGCCTCCTTCAGTAGCATTTTTTTCTGTATAGATTAGGACTGTAAGATTCATCCCCAGTGAAATCTGTGGTCTAAGCCAGTTAGGTTTTTTACAGCATTCAAACCTTCCCTAAACAGCCTCAAATATTTACCAAGAGTCACAGCCCATATTTGCATTGAACAAGGGGTAGGACTCCAGTGCTTTCATCCACAACTGAGCAAGGTAATGGGTGGCTTGATGCACTTTGTTTCCAGTTTCCACAGGCTTTCCAAGCAAAATTCATGTAATGGGCACATAAAATGAAACATGAGCATATGCTTTTTTTGAACCCACACTATGTGAGTGTCCCACATAGAAACATGTAAATGTTTGCTTATTTATTGGTGATGTGGCATGAAATGCTCTTTTCATTTTCCCATTTAGCTGGATTTGTTTACTTCCAGACTCTTATGTCATCCTTCAGCTGCTTAAATATAGTCAAAAGAGTTAACCTGTCCTTATGATACAGTAAAGTAGTCTGAATCCTTGGGTGGAGCAAAATCTATGTTTCTCTTTTTTTGGATTCTGATTTAAATTCTGTTAAATCTGGGAGCATCAACAACACAGAATTCCTTCTGGGACCTCCCAGTCAAACACACACCAGACACACCAAGTATTTGCTTACACAGAGGTGTACTTACAGCAAATGTTCTGCTCTATTTAAGAAAAGTGTGTGTGTGTGTGCCTGTATATATGAATAAACACAGAGCTATCTTGAGCTTGTTAGCATTGTTATGAAATGTTTGCTTAGCGTCAGTTTTATTCTAATTATCATTTGGGTGCTGGAAAATAAAAGCAAAGCAAAAAAAAAAAATCCTCTGATAAGCAGGATAATAGATAAATCATGTGGTTTCTCCATTAATGGGGAAAAAAAAAATCTTAGCAAAATGTTAAATTTTGGTCAGAAAAATTATGTTTTCATTTAGCTGTCAGTCTTCTTTCTGTTGGAGAAGCACAGCACTTTATGTTAGGGACAGGTAAACAAACTTGCCTTAATTACTAAAACAAAAAAGTGGGGATATTATCTACGCTTTTCTGGCGATTTCATCTGCGAGGCCCCAAAACTCTAAGTCCTGATAGGGATTCAGTCCCTATTGATACTGTTTGGGAAATCTCGCCAGAAAAGAACAAGCCAGAAGGGACTATGCAGCACAACTGGACCATTCAAGAGCCCGGTTTTACCACCCATATGCAGCTAAAACTCTCTTTGATTTCAACCAGAAATGTGTTTGTGGGGTTCGGTCAGATGAGTAGTTCTGACCTGATTAATTTGAGAGGTTTCTACACATGTATTATGAAGAATTTTACATGGGAAATTAGATGACTGTAATCAGCCCATCAGAGGAAAAATACCTGTCTACACTATTGATCTTCGTAAGCATCAAACTGTCATGTCATCCTCTGCCAAAACCTTTTTTTTTTCTTCCTGTGCTCATTCCCCCCCTTGTTCATTGTATACTCATCCAGGCTTTTGTTTTCTGACTTTTCCATGTGATTACTTGATCCTTTTATTTTTTTCAGTCGCACTCAAAAAATTGCTACTGTGCTGCACAGCACATGTAGTGTCTCAGCTGGTGTAAACCTGTCTGGCTCCAATTTTTTAGTTTTACGCCAGCTGTGATGTCTTTATTCAGTACTGATCCAACCTGCAGCGATTTGGACCAAAGAGCAGCTGGTCCTGGGGTCTGGTTTCTGCCTTGTGTGGAGAGGGATAGGATCAGAATCAGACCACAGGAGCCTAGTTTTAAAATCAGTGTGTTATTTCTATTCGTTTGCTGTTGGGTTACATTACTGGTTTTGTAGGTCCTGCCATTTCAAGCTGTTCTTTCGAACATACACACATATATGCATATATATATGTGTGTGTATATATATGCATACTTGTGTGGGAGGGAATGTATGATCCTGTATGCTGGGCTAACTCTTTCTGTCATACTGATACAAATCTAGACCGTTTCTAGTAACTCCAAAGTATTTACTAAACCTTTACCCTGGGGTGAGAGGGGAGCTGATAGTCATTGTGTAGTAAGTATATGCTGTGTTGCAAAGGGAATTTGAAATTGTGGAGCTTGCTGAACTCCACAATGTCAAAAAAGCACAGCTCCAGTGCTGTTTATCCTGAACATAGTATAGGGAGCACTAGGTATTAGCAACTGAGTAAGCTATTTGGTGATTTCAAGAGTTCAGTTAACGCCATTTTAAACTTCTAAACGCCTTTTCAGTGAAGTAAAAGCTAATAGTGTATATGATGTATTTGCCATATCTCAGTGCTAGCTTCTGTGTTACATACAGTCAATGTTGTTCTGAATTGTATATGTTTACCCAGTAATGTGATTATAATATGCTGTATAGTATGTGCAATGTATTGATTACAAGTATGTTGGAGTTCAGTGATCTATTTAGTTTTTACTGTGCTGCTGTTTCGTAGGTATGTGTGTGTATGGGAGTATGGATTGTCTACAATGTATGAAGAAATAATAATTAATCCTAAAGGGAAAGGGCAGTTATGTAACCTGCCTTAATGCATTCACATAATGATGTTTAAATCTCATAATTACCAGTTCTGATTTCAAACGTTACCAAGAATTGTCAGTAGGGCTGACTCCTTCACTTTTTGGCACTGAGGAGTTAAACTTCAAGTTCCTTGGAGCTCACTTAGGTATTGGTAAATAAAGAATAAGGTGTTTGCCTGACTGGCTACCTTGATTGTACAAGGTAGTAGTACAGATGTGATTTCCAGCATGACACAGATCGAGTCACTTCTGTGCACACACAGTTCCCGCTGATGCCAGCTGTAATCGTGATCATGTAATTGAGTCGCCTAAAATTCATCTTCTGGGGATAGTTGTGATAGCAGGGTGGTGATACTCTGGTTTTGGGGAAGTGCCTGGATGCTATGCAATACTGCTCATGTCCCGTGCTGGAACGTAGCTGTAAATTCACAGGAAAGCTTTGAGCTCTGCTCCAGTCTAGGTTGGACTGTAAAACTCCTTATGTAAAAATAACAGATGTCAGAGGCTGAGCAGCCTGGCCTGCCCTGCCCACATGCAGCATTCTGCTTTCAGGAGCCGTGGCAACTTTAATTATAAAAGCTATAATAATTTCCCAGTGGTTTGCAGAAACTAGTGCTCCAATTGGAAATCTCTACATTGCCCATAGGTATGACCACTCTGCCATTCCTACAGCAAGGACTAGCTCTAGCTCTACCTTCATGTTTTCTATCTGAGATGCTTCTGCCTGATGCCAAGGGTAATTCTGAAAGATATACTAAGCAGAGAAGGTCCACCTTGTGCCCAGCCTACCGGACAGGAGTAGGCAGAGTGTGGCTGTCAGCACATTTGGTGTGATCAGTCAGACCCACCTGAGCAGTGACTGAGGCAAGGGAGAAGTCTGATTTTGCACCACCTTCTGTTATCTTTGTCTAGTTAAACTGCAGCATCTTCCCATTCTTCTCCTTTGTCTCTTCCCAGTGTTCCTTATATCAGCTTCTGCGTACATATCCCTTTAACTGCCAGCTGGGGGCCACCCTGCCCAAACTGGATGTTACAGGTTTGTCATCCGCAGTACACAATCCACAGGTTCTTAATAAGATGTTAAGTATGAGGCTAAAAGATGGCAGTGTCCTGAACTAGATGACCCTAGAGGTCCCTTCTGGCCTGCACCCTTCTATGTTTCTGTGATCTAGATGTCCCAAGATGGTTTAACTGCACACGCCAGGTTATGGACATGTCCTCTCAGATGGGCCTCACCTGACTGATGAGAACTCAATTATAAACGTTCTCCCTCCAGACTGAAAACAGACTGCATGATATGCCAATGAGTATTTGCTAAGATAGAGGTACACTAGGCTTTCTGACATTTTCTGCAGTGAGATGACATGTACAAGTCTCTTCACTCAGCTCTGGGTCCTACAAAAGTCCGTTTGATCAGGAGAGGTTCTTCGAGTAGGCGAAATCAGTTTTGTTGTGAAGCTGAGATCCTTAAAACAGAATCCTGGGTTTATGTGTAATTATTATTATTGAAAATAAAAATATGTGGTTAACAGTACAATTTTAAAAAGAAGGAATTATCTGAGCTTGCCAGAACAGTTAAGTTTTTGACTGCCTCAGTCTCCAGTAGCTTTAGAATTATGTAGGTGATGATTAGGATGTTATTGCCACACTGCCTCCTGACACTGTTCAGGGTCTCTGTACAGAAGCCTTATTATTCCCAATGAGTGTTAATGCATTTGAATGACTTTTCTCCATTTTGGTGGGAAGGATGATTGTGTAGTACTGAGGACATGGAACTCCCTGTGTGTTGTGCCCACAAAGGTTCACACAGCTGCACCTTCTCTTTTTAGGATCTATTTAATGGTACTTTAATAAATGTTGTGTAAAAAATGCCTACAGTTCTGTATAGCAAATGTGAATTTTTATGATGACAATGTGTATTTAATGTAAAA
>VXBJ01000202.1:57661-105517 GCA_013400055.1 Nycticryphes semicollaris | reverse complement strand
CAGATTAAGTTCTAGTTCAGTTTTGGCCCTTCTAATTTTCCCCCTGCATAATCTCATGACATCCCTGTAGTCCTCTTGAGTGCCCCCCTCTTCTTCCAAAGGTCATAAATTCTCTTCATTTTTTTCCTGAGCTCTAGATAAAGCTCTCTATTCAGCCAGGCCAGTCTTATTCTCCACTGGCTCATCTTTTGGCATGCAGGGATGGCCAGCTCCTCTGCCTTTCTGATTACCTGNCTTCTTATAGATGGGCATCACATTTGCTAACCTCCAGTCCACTGGAGACAAGACTGCTGATAAGTAATGGAAAGGGGCTTTGTGAGCATTTCCACAGCTCCTTCAGTACCGTTGGGAATCCCATCTGGCGCCACAAGCTTGTGTGTGTCTAAGTGGTATAGCAGGTTGCTAATCATTTTCCCTTGTATTATGGGGGTTTTGTTCTGCTGCCCATCATATCTTCCAGATCAGGGGGCTGGGTACTCAGAGAACAACTGGTCCTATTGTTAAAAGACTGAGGCAAAGAGGGCATTAAGTACTCAGCCTTTTCCTCAGCATTAGTCATCCTANAAGAGTACACCCATCCAAGCTATGTATGAGTAACCAGTTTCTCCCACAGGAGAATACTGTAGGAAATGGTGTTAAAGGCTTTACTAAAGTCCGGGTAAACAACATCCACAGCCTTTCCCTCACCCAACAGCTGGACCACCTTGTCATAGAAAGATTTCAGGTTAGTCAAACAGGNTAGCCCTCCTTTTGTTGCTAATATATTTATAGAAGCACTTTTTAATTGTCTCCTACAGCAGTAGCCAGATTAAGTTCTAGTTCAGTTTTGGCCCTTCTAATTTTCCCCCTGCATAATCTCATGACATCCCTGTAGTCCTCTTGAGTGCCCCNATCCTCCTTCTGGCCCTTCTTATAGATGGGCATCACATTTGCTAACCTCCAGTCCACTGGAGACAAGACTGCTGATAAGTAATGGAAAGGGGCTTTGTGAGCATTTCCACAGCTCCTTCAGTACCGTTGGGAATCCCATCTGGCGCCACAAGNCTCACCAGCTGTATCAGGAAGTTACACTTCTGTACACTTCAGAAACCTCCAAGACTGTTTCCTTTTCTCTGTATTTTATGGCCAGCAAGCATCTGGTAAGNATGTCCAGCCTTCCTGGATTCCTTTGCTCTGCAGGACTGCCTCCCAAGGGACTCTGTCAGCCAGGCTCCTAAACAGGTCAAGGTCTGCCCTCTGAAAGTCCAAGGTGGCAGTTGTGCTAATGTACCTCCTTACTGCTACCAGAACTGACGTCATTTCATGATTGCTGGGTCCAGGATGGGCTTTGGCATCACATCACTCACATGTCCTTCTCCATTCACAAAAAACAAGTCCAGCAGCGTGCTTTCCCTCGTTGGCTCCCTCACCAGCTGTATCAGGAAGTTACACTTCTGTACACTTCAGAAACCTCCAAGACTGTTTCCTTTTCTCTGTATTTTATGGCCAGCAAGCATCTGGTAAGCCCACAAGAACAAGGGCTAGCAATTGTGAGCTCTCTCCCAGCTGCTTTCTTCTGCCTTTTCATCCTGGTCTGTAACAGACTCCCACCATGATAGCTGCCTTGTTGTCCTTTCTGTTGATTCTTATCCATAAACACTAGACCCTTTCATCACCATCATCATGATCTAGACAATCAAACATAAAACATAAAAGGCTACCCCACTGCCTCTCCTTCCTTCCCTATCCTTTCTGAAGAGCTTATAACCATCCATTGCAGCACTCCAGTTGTGTATCATCCCAACATGTTTCCATGCAGCTATATCATAGATTTCCAGCTGCAAAGTGACTTCCATCTTCTCCTGTGTGTTGCCCATGGTGTGTGCATTGATGTAGAGATGNTAGCAATTGTGAGCTCTCTCCCAGCTGCTTTCTTCTGCCTTTTCATCCTGGTCTGTAACAGACTCCCACCATGATAGCTGCCTTGTTGTCCTTTCTGTTGATTCTTATCCATAAACACTAGACCCTTTCATCACCATCATCATGATCTAGACAATCAAACATAAAACATAAAAGGCTACCCCACTGCCTCTCCTTCCTTCCCTATCCTTTCTGAAGAGCTTATAACCATCCATTGCAGCACTCCAGTTGTGTATCATCCCAACATGTTTCCATGCAGCTATATCATAGATTTCCAGCTGCAAAGTGACTTCCATCTTCTCCTGTGTGTTGCCCATGGTGTGTGCATTGATGTAGAGATGCTTCAGTTGGGCTATTGATCCTGCCATCTTTTTTGGAGGACAATCCCTAATTCCTACGTGACCATTCTCAGGTACTTCTGTGGTTTCTAATGCATCAATAACCCTTGCATCTTTGCTGCCACATGGATCTCCATCTGAGATGGCAGACCAAAGGACATCCCTCAAACACAGGTGTGCTTCTCCCCAGGCTTATCTCTAGTGAGCCTAGTTTTATCCCTTTATCCCTTCAAATGTAGTTTAAAGCTCTTTAAAGAGCTTGAGAATCACCAGGCATTCATAATGCTACCACTCAGGCTGACCCATGCAAAGTATGTTGCATTGGCATTGGGGGTTTTACAGGAATTTTGCAGTGGCTAGTGTTTTCCCAGACACCTCTACTGGTCCTTCTGTTTCTGTTTCTGTTTCTGTTTCAAAACCCAAAAGTTTAGCATGGAAATTTTTTTTTGTTTTTTGGGGGGGTTTTTGNTTGCATCTTTGCTGCCACATGGATCTCCATCTGAGATGGCAGACCAAAGGACATCCCTCAAACACAGGTGTGCTTCTCCCCAGGCTTATCTCTAGTGAGCCTAGTTTTATCCCTTTATCCCTTCAAATGTAGTTTAAAGCTCTTTAAAGAGCTTGAGAATCACCAGGCATTCATAATGCTACCACTCAGGCTGACCCATGCAAAGTATGTTGCATTGGCATTGGGGGTTTTACAGGAATTTTGCAGTGGCTAGTGTTTTCCCAGACACCTCTACTGGTCCTTCTGTTTCTGTTTCTGTTTCTGTTTCAAAACCCAAAAGTTTAGCATGGAAATTTTTTTTTGTTTTTTGGGGGGGTTTTTGGGTTTTTTTTGGACAGGGAGGAGGACAGGTAAACATCCACTGTCAGGACTGTTCCCACCCTTCCCCCTTTCCTTCCTGCCTGAAAGTGTGCTTGTGAAACTTAAATAGGATTTAGAGGGTCTGGGTTACATCAGCTTGTGATAATTCCTTTCACAGAATTGCTCACAGAGCAAATCAGGACAAAATGGGCTGTTGGAAAACAAATAGAGAATGTGCAATACGGGCGGCTGTGGGGCTGGACTATTTACCTTAGCGCCACCATCCAAGCTTTCACATGTGTTTGTGTGGTACTTTGGGCAATTCAAGACTTAAATCAAGACGAGTGCTTTACAGTGGCTTAGCAACCTATAAAATCCTACATTAAAGAGCCAAACACATGTAATACAAGATGTTCTATTTTGTCCTGTAGGCCGTGACTGTTGCTCTGCAAGTGCTTAGTATATTATTTCCAGTGCCAGTCACCATTAAGGGTGGCATGACTGCCTTTGTAAGCCTCTGCTGCTTCATTCAGTACTGTTGTGATATAAAAGTTATATTGCCATGAATTATAAACCACAGTAATTCTTACTGCAACACTGATCCATACAGTCTCAGGATATGCTAGCCCTGAACCTAGCAGAGAATACTAAGGCATTAAATGACAGTGTCTGACTCCTTTTGCAGGGGGTGATGGTGCAGCTGCAAATCACTCACCTGAATGCAGATACCAAGGTTCTGCTGTGAATTAATTAATACAGATCCAGTTTTTGTGGTTATCCCTGAGGATTTTGAAAAGATCAGTTGTTGCTCGTGCTTGTAAATTCTCAAGTGAATACTGCAATTAGGCTTCAAGTGATGTTTAAAAAAATTAAATTAATATTTTAGAAGCACCTCTTCAGCATTCTTGCCTTATGTTAGGCAAAAAGCAGTAAGCCTTGCTATAATAAATATTGTGTTAAATAAGCCATGATTTCTTTTGGGAGAACATTCACTGCAAGCTCCTTGTTGTACAGAACTGTTCCCTTGCTTCACCTGTAGCAGAACGTGTCCTACAAATCCATCATGTATAGTTTCAGTACTGGTTTGCTTTATTTAATTTAGTGACCCTAAAAACTGCCTCTGGATCACACCATGTTTCACTTTCGTCAGATTCTGATGATTCTAGAAAGGGGAAGTCTTTATGCACAGCTGCTATGAAATATCAACTGGATCATGTCTAATTAGATAGCACACACTGTGGGTAATTAATTTTTTTTTAGGCAACAGATCCTTCTTTTCCTCAACTGTTCTAATTCTTCCACAAGACCTTTACAATAGTCAAAACAATAAAAACAAATTCCTGTCAGTGAAATTGAATCTCACCTCACTCATAAAAAAAAGAAGCTATATTAATGTAGTGATACCAAACCCCTAATCTGTATTTCAGCATCTTGTTTAAAAGCAATTAATATTATTACATGGGCTTGGTTGTGGTTCCCTTTGCTATCATCTTCTCCAAACTTCCAGCTCTAGTGACTATACTAATCGCTCCTCTGCACACTCGCCTTCTCGTGCACTGCTTGAGTCTCTCTGACATTACATCTAAGAGAAGCTCCTCACCTGACTTGCTCTTATTTTTTTAACTGAAAAAAAAGCTCCAGCCACTATGATCACAAAGTATCAGAAGAATTTCAAAATGAAGACTCTCTTACCCTTCTTCCCAATGCTCTGCTCATGACCTTGCTTTTAAGTTTGACCTTTTCTAATTTGTGTATGAAGGAACGGCTTATTTATACCTAGAGATGGAGGTAACCCTGGCTGTAGCATTGTAATTGCACCATGCTGTTCCTGTGCAGTTTAAAAAATTCAGGTCACTGGCCATTTTCTCACCTCTGTAGAGCTGAATTAACAGTACAGTGTCAGTTGGACATTAATGACCTAAATTGCCTTTAATGAAATGAAAGATATTTTGCATGACCTTTTTGGCTGGGGTGAACAGGATCAAAAAGAAGGCAAATCTCTGATATATGTTGCTTAATTTGTTCCTACAGGGTCCTTTGGTGCTGTGGTACAGTCAGCTATCCTCACAAGGCCCACAGTCATTAGCAGGGCTAAAAAACTTCTCATTATTAATATCTTTACAAGGCAAACATGCAGTTAAGCAAGTGTTCATGTAAAGTGGGTCTGGTGATTGCAATATGCTGATGCTGCACTAAGTGTTCAACTCATTCCAGGTTCTTTCACCAAGGCTGACATCAAACATTGAAATGAGAAATTGTTAGGCCAAACCTGTGATGTTGGAATATCCCTGCCATAGTCATCAGAAGGCCTGCATGTCCCTCCTGTTGCCTGTGAAGCAGGTTGTAATGCCTCAGAGGAGAGGGACACGATGGCATTCTGGAGGAATGTGTGGAGGAGAAACCATATCCAGGGTAATCTACAGTGCTACCAAGCCTCTGTGCAAACAGAGTGGGTAAGTAGTTGGGTGGATGAATGGATGGGTAGATGGAGAGAAGCGGACCAGTGGAGGACTGTAAGCTGAACAAGCACAGATGAGTGTCACAGCTGGAGAGATTGTATACAGGGCACATACCCAGGAGCTAGAAGCCAGGGCTGTTTGTGCCCAAGCACTGAGAATAGGAGGATATAGTGGAGAGGTCCCAGAACAATTTCCCGTTTTGAGAGAAAGCAAGCCGCAAAATGCCTGCAGTTAGCAATGGTGATGCTCCAGAGGCCCAAGTATAGTGTGTTAGTCATGAGAACTCCTTCCTGTGCACTTAAATTCCAGAAGGCAGTGTCGGTTTGCATCTTCACAAGCTTTCTTCACCAGCAGCCTCTTTTTTGCATCCTCCTGGCTCACAAGCATAGAACAGAACCCCCTCTGGTATATTCTTCCCTTTTGCATAGTGCTGTCTTCTCTTCCCGGTGTGAGTTCCTGCAGCTGACAGGGGGCAGAGAGGGGGGTCCAGGCTGCATTTGGTTCTGCTGCAATGTGTGATGAGAAGCAGAGCTGCTTGTCAGCAATGTCTTTATCCAAGAAAATTAATGAATTATAACTTGAAGATCGTATAGTGGATTTAGAGATGAAAAATTTCTTTTTTTTAAATTGGTGAATAAACCCCTGAGTCTAAAAATAGATGAGGAAAAGGGCAAGAAAAGTAAGTGACTCAGCATAATCCATGGAAAAGAAGGCATGGGACTGGGTGTTGTAATTTCTAGTTCTTAACTTTGTGTTTGGTTGTCTGGACTACGCTACCCTCTGCTGCCCTATCTTGAATTTCATTAATTTAATTACTTCAATGAGAACACAAGCACGACCTTAGGCTGGGATTTTCAAGGACAGGTGAGGGAGTCAGAGACTCCCTGCTGGTTTCCAGAGTGACTTTGTTGTTTTTAAAACCTATTGGAAAGCTAAGATCTCAGTTCCTTGTAAATGGTGTCTTAGGGAATCAGAAGTTCTTTTATGTTCCTCCTGCTTGCAAAGTGGGAGGTCAGAAGAATTAAGCGGACTCTGGTAGAGCTCTCAGTTGGTTATTGTATTTGTTGATTGTTCTATATAGGCTTTCTAAAGTATATTTTTAAGACAATTGAAACAAAAAAACAACAACAACAAAAAACTAAGACTCATATGACAGGCAGACTGACAACAACAAAATCACAGCTTGATCTGCTGGATCCACCTCTTGAATGCCTCAAAATATGTTAATACAGGTAAGGCTGAAGATCATAAACTCAAAAATGAGTCACTGAGAACCTAGTGTCATGCATGGGAAAGGACAGCCTGTGACTGTATGGACAACTGCAGTTGGGAGCAAGGAATCAGTTTTCCTTCTTCATCAGTCTAGCTGTGTGGGTTCCCACCTGTGTCTGCTACAGAGGACTTAGCAGCATGGGTAGATCATGTAGGCATAACGGAGACACCACTACCACCACATTTTTTTTCCTGGATATGCAAGCATTTATAGTGCAGCGCAGGAGATTAAGGCTGCCAGAAGCAGCTGAGCTGGGAGTCGGGTCAGCCTGAAGGTCTCACCACACTCTCTGAAGGAGCTCAGTGGGAAGGGTGAGAAGGAGGGTGTCTGGCAGAATAACTGCCTTGGCCAGATGACATCACATGTAATTTTTCTCATATCTTCATACAGGTGTTCAAGGAATCATGCACACAGAGGTATCCTTGGGTACAGAAGCAAACACATTCAATTTGCAGAGCTGCAAATTGCCAGCTGCACTCTGTGTGCAGGTCACATGCAGGTGAATGCACATGCCACAAGTTTGGCAATGCAACTCTCCTTCAGACACACAAATGTCAGTGTAAGACGTAAGAATTAGAGACCCACAGCTGATAGCTTAGCCATTATCATGCAAAGGAGTTTCAGTATCATCAGAGTTCCCTGTGCTTTGTCTTATCATAGATGGATTATGAATAAAACATTCTGAGTCACGGAGAAGAGCACAGCTCCCATAATTGCAGGTGAGCAATGTAAAGATAGCATGGCAATACCACCAACTCCATCCCACTGTAGAACAGAGGGAGTGACAGAGAAACAGTTATCTCCACTCCATCAGCAGAGCCATCTCAGGAGCCTGCCTGCCTGCCATGGAGGCACAAGTTACCCGCAAAACATCATTAGATAAATCCAAAACCACAGCCTCTGACTCTGCTGCTGGGATGCTGGACCAGGAGTTTAGGTCCATCCCAAGGTTTGGGTGGAGAGAATGCCTTTCTAATGCAACTCTTCTATTGAAGTTTGGGTTTCATTAGTAAATTCTGGCCAGCATTGGACAGAAATGCCTCACCACAAAAATATATATTTGTAAATGTTTATTCACATTTGTAGAACTGTAAATAAAAAGGTGACAGAGCTGCATTTGAGACAAAATTCCTTTCATGATTTGTGGAAAGCTGTGGTAATTCATAACTCATAGTTGCCATCCAGAAGGAACTGTGGTGTAACCTGCTTGCTGAAGAATTTCTATAGGAGTAGGGACACTAATTGCATAAAATAGAGGTGATACTTAATCCCAGGGAAAGGAAAGCAAAGCACCATTTCCCAATTTGTCTTCTTTCTGGAGTTTTGTATCAGGTTTCTTATATGAAGAAGGACCTGCTGCTTTCTCCTCTACTTCTGTTGTGGGGTGGCCCATAAAACAAGCACACAAATACGCCTGAACACGTCTATCATTCCAACTGTGGCTTTGCATAGAAAGATCTAACCATATACTTGTTCAAGTCACTTTCTAAACCCATCGTGATTGCTTGTGTGTCGTGTTTCTTGGAAGCAGGCTGTTTCAGGTCACAGAGTGTAATTAAAGGCAATTAATGCAATTACTCACAACTGTGCTACTAATAATGCTCCAGATGCCATTACAGCACTATGCTTCCTGCTGCTGGCCCTTGCAGGCTGCGCCTTTATGTTCTCCTAGTGTTGTCATTGTGGTTAAACCAGGGGGCTGGAAATGGGAGAAAAGTACAATTTATTGTTCCTAACTCGCCTCACTGAAAATTTCAAGTATACCAGCCAGACCCCAATTTGTCTATTCTCTTTTCTGTTCACTGCCTGATGAAGAATAAGGACACAAGTGTGAAGACTGCCATGGAAAATGGTCATAATTGAAATGTTATAAAATACTTACATATAAAAACCATATTTTACAGTAGTCTGTTCTACAATTAAACACGCAGTAAACGTGTCAATTTCCACTAATGAGTTTTATAACTATTCATAGGAACTATAATTTTAAGCAGTAAAATCTGAAAGACTTGAATTATCTGTGAACTTCAAACTTTTCCTTTGGCATCCAGCCCTGTCTTTCCCTTTTGTCTCAGCTGCTGCCAAGTAATTTACAGTTCAAGAAAGGCTAATGGAGCTATAAACAAAGCACAGATGCCTCTCACATTTCCTTTATTGAGCTGTGGTATGAAAATAGCCACTGCTTCCAAAGGAGGGCACATGCCTAGTTACAGAAGTGCCTCAGGTCTCCTGTTTGTATGCAGAACAGGCACACCTTAAATCATCTTTTGTCTCCAGTGGGGTTGGCTAAAGGGGCTGAAACCTGCCTGAATTCACTCTCTGTCCTCTGGTTTATTTTTGTGAAGTGAGCATTGGCCTACTGGGATGATCATTAAACTCATTAAGTCTCTAAAGAAGGATTCACTGCTGTAAGCTTGGTTTTAAAAGCTGTCTTAGATAGTAGGATATCTTCAGATCAGCTTGTGAGCCTGTCAATCACTGCACACACATTTAAGTTCAACATTACCCACTCACACTACCATGTAACAAAAATATCTCAGCTGAGCTGAATGGTGTTGAAATGGTTTTATAGCAATGCAGTCGTGACCAAGTTCGTTACCACCAGGTCAGAGGTGCCTCAGGTTCTCCTACACATTTCCCAAAGTGCAGGTTCATCAGTGCTGGAACCTGGGCAAACAGCACCTTCCTGCTGCAGCTGATGTCTCTGAGCACTGCCTGCCTCCAGGGCCAGCTCCTGCTGTTGAGATGGGGTCACAGGGTGGCCGTGGTACACCAAAGGCTTTGGCAGGGAGTGCTGAGCCCACCTCTCTGCTTCCTGAAGGGATGGTTGCAGGCAAAGGGAGTCCTTATCCTTGGAAAGACAGAGGAGGATCATCCAGTGCTTCCTCTGGAGAAGGCTGACTGCTAGCAGATGCTGGTAGCTGATTCTCAGCTTCACTGCAAGCAGGTGTGTTAGATATTTCAGGACATGAGACCAGATGAGTGGAGGTAAGCTTGCCTGCATGTGCACCTTGCAGTTCACTCCCTGGTTTGCTGAAGCTGGGTTTGCTGGCTCTGGGACCTTACAGGACAAGAAGTCCTGTCAAACACCACAGGGTTCTGCAAAGCTGAGGCTGATCTTCAGCTCCTTAGCAGTCAGCATTACCCTGCGATGAAGGGGCAATGGGTCTGAGTTGTGCATGTACCAGCCAGAGGAAAAGCTGACAGTTTTCATGAGCACTGGTGTTGAGCTTATGTATCTCATCTGACAAGAGCCTCGATTTGATTTTTCGGCATAAAAATGTCACAGGTCAAAGCATGGCAGAATTGCAGTGGAGACCTTGGGACCCCTCACAGCTCAAGCTGTTCATGCACCCCCACCAAATTTCACCTAGTCCACTGACTGTGCATCTTGTTGGGCATTTGGGTGCTATGACTATAAAGAAACAGAGTCTCTAAGGTATGATACTTTGGATAGTTGTTCTCATACCAAAGGGGAAGCAACATTTTCCTGCATAGGGCATTATTTCTGTACTGTATCATACAGCCCAGACTATGTCCTCAAGACTTTCAACCTCTGTCTGGTTTCTCCCATCCAACTTTGCAGACCTTATCAAGCATAACTCAGGTATGTACCTGCTGCTCTCAGTTCAATTTCATCTCCGCTGTCCCTGCTCCCGTCCTCATCGCCCTCAAATACACAGCTCCTCGTCAAGTTAAGGAGTCCCTAGATGGGAACCAATGTCTCTGGCTGGCCCAGCAGCACCATGGCACAGAAGCCATCCCTCTGTGAATGCTCAGGAATGTCACCCTAAATGTCATTGCAATGCACAAGTGAACCAGAGCTTTCCTACTGAATTCAATTACACATTCTCTTGATTATTAGACCTCATTCACTACAGTGATATGACTATTGGGAAGAACAAGAAATAACATGCCTTAATCCAACTGGAACTGGGATAGCATGGCAAGCTAGATTAATGCCGTGTATTTTCCATACCATAACTTAAAGGGCTCTCTTAGGAGTTCTCAATGTGCCATCATCCACTGCATCAGAGCTGTGAGTAGAGCTCTGCATCTTGTGCCTCTTGACAGTTGCAGCACAGGCACATGTGCCTGAAGAATTCCCTTGCAATCATGGCTCCAGCCATGGAGGAAACCCCCTGTGAGCAGTGGCAGGAGGCAGACTAGTCTCCAGTCAAACCTCTGTGTTTTGTAGGAATTGGTGCGAGGTATGGGAGGGCTGCTTTCCACACTGACAGTGGCATGAGTGCACACCCTGGCTGTTGGGGAAAAAGAAGACTGACTGGGAAGAGCTGCAACTTGGATGTCTCCTGAGTTACTGAATAATCAAGGCTAATCCCATCTTCTAGTGTTAAAAGCAGAAGATGAAATGTGAAATCGTATATTAATGATCAGTTTATTATACACATTGGTCTGTATGAACAAAGCCATTCAAGAGTCAAGGTTGTGTTGATTTGAGGCTGTGCTTCATTTTAACATCCCTATGGAAGCTGGCCGATGGAGCATGCAGCTAAAACCTGAATGACCAGAGAATTTCACTGTGCAATCTGACACCATCCTTAATGTCACCCTGCTCTGCACAGACATGACAGCAAAGCTGATGTTTTGTGTCCACTGCAGAAAGAAAGAGAGGGTAAGGAGGACATATAGTCGTGCTTCTGGCAAGAAGAAGAGGAATTGAAGATGTACAGGGTGAGCTGTTAGCAACTCTCTCTGGTCAGTCATTTCTGCTGTGTTGATTGGGATTTGAGCTATAACTCTGAATCTCAGTCTGCCTCTGAGCCTCTGCCAAACATCATGAGGAACCTCTGATCCTGATTTGCCACAGAGAAAATACAAGCTGGTTTTTTTCTCTCAGCTTTATAAAGTACTTTGCATTCGAACTAGAAAGTTTATATCTGGTGGTGAAAGATTCCTTTGGTGCCTGGTATTTGTCTTTTTTTTATCATGATAAAGTTACCCAATCATATGGAAACTCAGAAAAAAACATCCATGAGTTGCAGAGATGAATCAGCAGAGCTCTTGATTGGTATCAATTTACAGACCTTGCCTACTGATCAAATAAATTAAAATATCTTGCACCATTACTCCTGATTCATCCAGTTTCTCAGTGGGCAGTTTTTAAAAATCGCAGTTTAAAATATTTATTGTGTCAGTGTTAAATGCATTCCCTGTTTTATGTTTGTAGTTCGGTTTCAGTACAGAAAACGCTACAAAACTCTGTCTGTTGGTGCTCCCTAGTGGTGAAGTTTGCCTGCAGTAAAGCTCCCGGAATTTTGGTAATGATTGTGCAATTCCATATCTTAATTGCTTTAAATTTAAGTCCCTTAAAAAGCCAGTTTGGGTGTATAAAGTCATTCACACATATCAGGACTGTGCTTTGATGCAGCATGTGAAAAATGTCTGCAGCAGCAAAGAAAATCCTTTCCCTTCTTAGGCTTTGTTGATTTCTGTCCTTAGCATTAATATGCTACATAAACTTTCCTAAATAAGAGGAGATAGACCCTGCTTGTATCGTTCCTCATTCTGTATCAGACAGAAAGCCAGGCATCAATGGAGTCAGTAAGACACACACATGCACAAAGAGACATGGAGAATATTTCTATTCTCAAAGCCATCCTTGGGGGCCATTTCCAGCAGCAAGTAGGGCAGTTCCCAGTAGGGTGGGCACTCCTGTGCTGGGCTCTGTGGCTCCCTCCTCAAAAATGCACCAGGCTGGGGACAAAGCATTGGCCAAAAGGATTCTGGTGAATGCCAGGCTGACATTGGCCCATACCTCGCTCTTGGACTGAACTTTACTGCCTTGAGAAAGATCCAAAAGAGAAGGAAACCCCACAACCACGAGTCTATCTCTTGCCCGCAAAATAGCTGCAGGCATCCAAGTGCCACAGCTGTGAATTGCTGCGAGAGCCAAACACAACCATGTTGACCCTGAGCAATGGCAGTTAAACCAAAAAACTCTCACCTGCCCTCATCCACTGTCACCCATAGTAGAGGAACTACTCTGAGCCTGAGCTGATGGACAAAGACTTGCACGATGGATTTTCAGTGGTAAATTCTCATAGTGCTAATCTCCTCCAGCATGAACTCCCTCAAGCTTTTGTGTTTCCCTGGGATTTTATGGCTACACAGGCAAATGATAGAACAAAAGAAGTTGGTGCAATCAATATATCCAGATCTGATATAATTTAAACACAAGTATGTAATATATATAAGCATATAAAATGTGAATACTTTTAAAGTTACACCGCTCTCAAACACTCAAGCCCAGCACAATACTGGCTGAGGTTTGTTTACATGAAAAACCACTCAGGCTATATTGCAGGAAAGGGAGTACTGCAGCACTGCATCCACAGAGGCAGTGTGATGCTTCTGCTCCAGGAAAACTGCCACTAATCCCAGTCCAGTAAAGGACAAGGTTGACTATGATGATTTAAGTTCTGCTGAGAAAGGGAAATTGTCCCGGGACTTCAAAAGGCCCCAGAGAAAACAATAGAGTCAGAGGATTATCCTTTTTTTTTTGCCCAGAGGCAGTGAGTCTGAGCAGGAACTGAAAGAACTGGGAAGGGAGTGGTGATTAGGGATGCACCTAGTTCCCTTTATCTCCTCACTCTGGGGTGGCTTTTGGGTGCTGGTTTAATCAAAGTGATTACCAGATGCTTTGGTTGATGATTATCAAACTTTTTTGATAGTGAATACTTATTATTTCACTTTGTTCCTCTTGAAGCTTTTTCTATCCTTTTTTTTTTTTTTTTCTATAAGGCAGGATCTTATCTTCCTACCTTCAGCATTTTAAGCACGATGTTATCTCTTTCAAGAAGTTGAGACCTACCAACAAACTGGCTGGAAGTAAATTGAAATCAGTCTGCGGAACCTGTAAAGGAAAATTTCAATTTCTAGTGTTTGCATTATGTATGCATATCACTAGACCTCCCTTCATGATGCAAGAAAGCTCAGTAGAGCAGATAGCTCCCACAGTTGCAAAGTTTATTTCCAGTGGCCTGTAACAGAGTCTTCTCCCCATGTACTTTCCATGATTTAGGTCAGCTTTTGAGGGCTGGTTCCCTGGGAGTTTCCAAAGCAGGTGATGAACTCAGCTCCCTGTTTGCAACTGAGGAGTGTTAGCCCTGGTAAATATGATGATCAGAGGGATGGAGCACCTCCCCTATGAAGACTGGCTGAGAGAACTGGGGTTGTTTAGCCTGGAAAAGAGAAGGCTCTTTACTATGAGGGTTGTGAGGCACTGGAACAGGTTGGCCAGAGAAGTTGTGGCTGCCCCATCCCTGGATGTGTTCAAGGCCAGGCTGGATGAGGCTTTGAGAACCTGCTGTAGTGGGAGGTGTCCCTGCCCATGGCAGGAGGGTTGGAACTGGATGATCTTTAAGGTCCCTTTCAACTCTAACCATCCTATGATTCTATGCTTCTAAATATCAGGGAGAGCAGCTGTGGCACAGCCCTCTCTCTCCTGAACTGTAGATATGCTTATAAGTACTCACTGTGCTGCTGTCTGCATTGAACACCGATACAGCTGAACAGTTATTTATTACATGAAATGACATGTATTTTCTCCTGTCTTTTGTGTAGAAAACCTTCTAAACCATGAGTTACAAATGCCTCACAGCTCTGTTATCCCTCCTCTTTGCTAGCATTCCAGAAATGAATAATAAAGCAGAAAAGAACTAAATACAGACAGAGATTCCAGCATAATTTGCTGGGTGATGATTCAGGGGTCCTGAATCTCCAGCTGTCACAAACCTCCACTCCAGTCTTCCAGCATCTGTGGGTCTATCAAGTAAAGGGTAATTCACTAAATGACTTAAGCAGTGACTGGGAGTAATTTAGGAGATGGCTGCAAACAGGGAGACCTTGGTGTCCCGTTGCCACGTGATAGATGACTGGTGCAGAACAAACTGATGGTGCCAGCTCATGTGCAACGATGCCCATGGTCCAGCCATGAACCATGGGCCAGGGCCTCAACAGCAGGCTGGTGAAGCAGAATGAGAGTGTAGGGCCAAAAACCTGCCATCCCTCTCCTGCATTTGCCCCTCCGCAGGCTAGGCCCCCCCGTGGTAATCTGGGTGGTCCTTGGCTCCCTAATCTGGGTCCCTCCTTGGTTACAGCCCACCCATTACTATGGGATGCCCTGGAGTGACCTTGGTGGTGACCTGTACCACAGTGAAGTCCTGAGTCCTGGGCTGCTACTGATGCACCAAACACATTCAGCTTGTTAATTAAAGTCAAGGAGAGGCAAATTATATATAAAAGAGGAGCTGCCTGACTCTGTGTTTGACAAAGCAGCCTGAGAGTTCAGCTGCAAGTCAGTGCTTGCAAACCCTGCAGCATAAAATCGGAATCTGCTGGCATAACCCTTAAGCAGAAATTGTTTTTCTCCACAGATGCTGCTTTTTCGCAGCATCCTCTGTGCTGACACAACCCCTCTTCTCAAAGCCTTTCCCTCTCCTCTTCTGTCCCACACCAGAATTGGTGGCAGCTGGGGAGGAGGCAGATGCGCGGGTTTCCTGGTAAAGCAGAACTTGGCTGCAGGGAAGGCTCCCCAGTGCCACCCTGCCATGCTTGGGGCAGTGCCACCCCTGTCATCAGACAGCCTAGTGACACACAGACAGGGTAAATATGATATTTTACGGTTCACTTTCCTTATTGCTGCACGATACATCAAAGCAGCTCAGTATTGAAGCCATTTAGATGGCTTTCTGTGCTTAAAGGTGCCTTAATTTTCTGTTTCATTATCCCTTCTCATGGGGGTCACACAGTGTGATAAAAGTTTAAAGAGGAGCAAAAATACCCCACTGAATTCTAGAATTAAGTGCAAAGGTGTGTTTTCCTCCCCGTCCAGTCTGATAGTAAATTTTAGTCTGCCACGTAGGGATGAAAGTTTTCTCTTGTACTTTGTTTCTGGGGTAAAGTTTTTTAGGGTAAAAAAGTGTTTAGTGAATATTATCAGTTGATGCTGTTAAAATCTCTGGACTTTGTCAAAGAACAGACAGCTGAAACCATGTCTGCAAGCTCTGTGTCACATGAGAGGTGCTGTTCAGTAAACTCATGCTATTCAGCATCCAAAGAACTGGAGGTAGGTGACAACGTTCCACAGTTGTGAATTTTATGGGACAGGATGAATGTGTTTTCCTGTCTCTGCACCTAGGGTATTTGGAAAACACTAGGGGATGTCACTTAACCTGAAAAACTGTTTTACTGCTGTTTTGCTTACCTCCCAGAAAATGTTATGATGTTTGCCCCCGTCTTTCTGCTCTTTCCCATTTATGGTTTTACAGTTTCTCCCTTCAACAGAGCTCTGGGGTCAGAAGAAAGGCTGCTCTCTGATGGGGGTTAAAGGTTGACTTGGGAGGATAATATGCTTTTCTGAGTAGGAGGAATTAGATATAGGATGAAATAGACAAGACATGACCTTGTGATGTCCAGCCAGAAAAGCTACAATCTCAGGCAGAGTACCATTGGATTTCTCTTCTCCCCTTGAGATAACATTTTCCCATTCTTTAAAAAACGATCTTTCACAAACGTGTTGCAGCAGAGATGAAGAGATGTTATGTTCATTTTGCTGGAGAAAGATTTCTTGTGGAAATAATGAAATTCAGGACATGGATATTCGCACAGACACTCCCAAAGCCTGAATGTTGTAAAATGGCATGTGTCTATACACTGACCTCTCTGGGTTGCTCCCAGTTTGATTCCAGTGATAGAGCTTTGGCCTTTGGGGAATACTGCACCAAAGCTTGAGACCAGACACCTGGTAAGGCACAACACCATGTGGGTATGAAAGTCTGCAGGACCACAGCCCAGAGGAAGAACATCTTTTGGTGCTGATGCCTTTCCATATGCAAATCAGTCCTAGAAGGCAACCTTGTTTGCAGGAGCCATCAATTGCCATGTTGCTGACTAAATTTCTAAGTATTTGTTTCTCTAAATAGACTTATTTGATTTGTCGTACTTTTAAAAAGTCATGAGGAAACCTTGCGAGTACCTGACTGTGAGGACAAAAAGTTACCACGAGACTGTTAGCACTAGGGTACTGCCTGCTATTCTGATGCCTTAACATGGCATAAAGGAAGGATACACATATAGAAGTGCTGATCTCCAGCCAGGCCACAAGAAAGTGAGATTTCTCTGAGGGTATCATCCAGACAAAGCTTGTGAGGAGCTGAGGAATATATATGGAGGGTTGTCCTGCAGTGTCATGAGGTGAGCTGCCAAATGTGGGAAAACCCCCTCACTTTGGTTGAGTGAGTGCTAGCTTTGTAGTCCTGGTCCAGACCCTTTGTTCCTCTGATCATTTGCCCACTTACACATGAGATGACAGCTTCCTGGGGCACAGAGGAGTTGCACGCAGCTCTGCCAAAATGTGAGACAGACCAAGCACTACTACTCTTCTGTTGCAGCCCATCAGTTTTAAGCAACTGAGTTCACAAGTTCACATGAGTCTAAGGATGCAGTGCTCAGCCTTCCCTCAAGCCCTGGCTTTTGTATGAAGTCCACCAGTGCTGGTCTCCACCTAACACTTCTGTTAATACAAACTGTGGTACTTGTCTGCCAGCTTGTTCTCTGGCTATGAATGGCACAGACTACTTGTGGATTGTGGAAGAACCCTTTCCTTGTAATAATTTAAAAATTTATAAACTTTTTAAATGACTTCTTGTTTTCCTGTTAAGGAAAAGTGTAGAGGTAGTTTCTCAGCTAGAAGCTCTCAGCCATCTGCATTATACTGCTATAAACCCTGACTTGATGCTCACAGTTGTGATTTGTTTCTTTAAGCCTGGAAAAAGCCAGGCTTCTCCTGTTTGGGGTCCCACTGGAGCTGGAAGGGCTGCCCTCCATGAGCTGGATGCGCTGAGGGGTAGGAGATGCTCCCTGAAAGGCAGAAGCCAATATTTTTCATGTAACTTTACACATAGCACCCAGCAGCAACCATGGAGCCAGAGTGATGACTATTTTGATTTCTTATGACAAGTTTACACAATGTAATAAGGATCTGATGGAATACCAGTTTGCTAATTGTGTCCCCAAGTTGTGTAACAACACTTCCTTGGCCGAAAAAATAATAACAAAAAACAACTGAAAAAGCAACTGGAAAGTGAAACTATGCAGGAAGCACTGAGTTTTCTTCTTTCAAGGATATATATGCTGTTGGGTCCCAAGAAATTGTGAAATACGTTTTGAGGACTCTATCATCCTGACATATTTCTGCCAGTCTGCTAGAGTGAATGGGGATTCAATGCAGCCTTGCCCTCAGGGTGGGATGTGTGCTGGGTATTTGGGAGGTTTTGGGTTCTGTTCCAGACTTTGATTTGGTGGGGTTTTTTGTTCTTTTTTTTTTTTTAAGGCAAACTACTTGGTTTGTGCTTATCATTGTTGTTTCTGTTCTGCATGGGTGTATTCTCTCACTTTCCATTTTAATTCCTGTTCTGGCACCTCAGTCTCGAGGGGCTCTCAGCAGCTCCTATTTGCTGGCTGCACTTCCCCAGGGTCACTGTAGGCCCACAGCTCACCACAGAGGGCCAAAGACAAAGAGCTGTAAATAACATCAAATGTATTCGGATTTTTGTTTTCTCTGGGAGCCCCACTTTCACAGAGAGGATGCAGCAGAAGATGGGTATTTTGCCTTGGCCTGGTCTCTGTCTACTGCTTCCTAAAGAAAGCAATAATGAATTAATAGCATGTGCCATTTTGCCAGATTCTCAATCTTGTTTTCAAACTGAGAGCAGAGAGGTTGTGCAGCTCTGTTGGGCAACACAAGGACACCTGCAGTGCATTGAGCTTCTATGGCCTAATGCAAAGGTATTTTTATTTTTCTCACTTCATGTTGGGCAGCTGCATTTGGAGGAACAGTTGGTCTTCCACGGTTCTCTAGAACATGTCTCTCTGGGATGCTGGTGGAGAGGTCATTCTGTTCTGACCATTCCTGCCATCAGACCAGATCTTCTTTCATTAACGGATAACTAAATCAAACAAAACCTCCAACCTTTCATTTAAAAGGCTGCAACAAATCACAACAAGGTCACACCAGTCTGCAAAGTTGACTGACTTTGCAGCTACCAAACTTACAGTAAGTTAATAAGGAAGGATTTTTGTTGGCTTCAATGCACACTGGTTACAAAACTTTTAGGGAAATGTTTTGTGGATCTTATTTTTATTTTTTTTTTTAAATGTTGAATTAGTCTCTCATGTACTTACAGTTATATGACTATTAATATGCTTCTAATATATTGATTGGTTGTTTTGCTCACAGATGAGAATAAACAGTGTTTTTCTGTGTGCAGTACAGTGAAGGAATGAACAAAATAATTGTTCTGTAGGGCTTCATCTCTTTTCTAAGCCAGCAAGGAGCCAGGAACTCAGGTAAGGAAATACATGTAATACCTTTTCTCCTTCTGGTTCATTGGCAAGACTGCTGATCTCTTAATTTTTACCATATTTTGGGTTTGATTATACTTAAATCTCTCTGAAAGTCTTGTTCATTGATGAATTATTGTGTAAAAAGTGCTCTGGATTCTCACTATGACAGCTGTGTGAAGATTTACTGCCTTTCTTTACTAAAGGAGGAAGCAGTGTTTTGACTTGATGCAAATTCATTTTTCTCAGCAAGGTGTAAAAATCATAACAGCATATCTGGCTAAAAACCTAAAATAGAGAACAGTTGCACATTTCATTTCAAAGTTTTCAAAAGAAAATCTTTTGGAGTATAGTTTTAAAATAAGTACTTTGCTTTTAAACCTTCCTATTGGGTTTTGGGTTTTTTTTGAGGCAAACCAAAATGGTAGTGTTCTAAAATTATAATGTTCTACTACAACAGACTACCAAATTTAGTGTAGATTCAGTCTCATTACAAGGGGAAATAATCTTTTGCATTTTTCAATTAATAAATAATTTGTCTGGGTGGTATTTTTCAAGTTTACTAAGCATTATTACTTCCTAAAGACTGCCTTCATGAAATAAAGTTTGATTGACCACTAGACTGAGAAATAGGATAATTGTTTTTTCTTCTGCTGTTGGTAGAAAATTTGGATGAGTTTTGAATAGTGATGGTTTGCAGTTTAGACAGGGTAATCAAAACACAACAACAAGAACCGAAGGAGGCATTCACTACAGTGAAACACTTATTCAAAGGGTATTTATAGGCATGTGAAAATTAATTGAGTAATAGATGGGGATGCTTTCTCTTAAGGCTCTTTTTGTTGTTTTACAGGTAAAGCTGTCATGATTTTATTCTTATTCCTAAAAAGTATTTTTGAGAACAATTTTAGGCAATGAAGAGCAATAGCAGGTCGTGTTCAAAATTATTTACAAGCAACCTCTTAATTAGAAATAATGCACAGTCATTACTAGCATTCCTAATTTATGAGTGGCCAAGAAAGCCATTGTGACTTGTGGTCTTTAGAGTATTAACTAAATCACTGATAAATGCGTATCATGCATTATTTCCCTTTTCTAGGTACAATCCTCAAAAAGTCAGTATTGTGAAGGAGATTTATGCATTCTGCAATCAGAAGAGATGTCTCTGTAAGAACACAGGTACCACTGTAAGGGATAGTTTCTTGAACCTTTGTTACCTGTCCATGTGCACCTTCGTGATGGACAATACGATGCTAATGCACCTGATCCTGCTGAGCCTGGTGATTGGGAGCAGCCAGGGGTGCTACTGTGAACATTACCCATGGGGGTCGTGGTCTGCCTGTTCAAAAACCTGCAATTTCGGCACACAGACCAGGCACAGGTAGGGCCAAACTATGTCACTATTTCTATGTTTCTATTTATTCCCTGAGAAAATACCACTTCTAGGGAGGGGGACTTGTGTCTGAAGTTCCAGATGAACAGATTATATTTTAATGTCAAGACTGAAAAAATACAAAATTATGTATATAGAGCATTATGGAGCCTCCAAACAAAGCTATATCTGCCAACACATTTAGTAAGAACAGCCAGGTCCAACGATAGCCTTGCCAGCAGCATCCACATCAGGCCAGTGCTCAGTGTTCTGGGAGCTCTGTTCAGTGCAGAATAATGCCACAGGAGGGGTCAGCTCCAGCTCGGAAGGCCTACAGAGAGTCCCTCCCTCTATGATTAATTTTATGACAAGAGTTAAAGTCAAATAACAACTCAGCAGCATGAAATTAGGTCCCATTCAGTGTTATACTTTAAACTTCTGAGAAATCCCCTCTTTTACTCCTGGATCTTTCCTCATATAATTTATGGAACATTTGAAGTCAAATGAATCAAAATAATTGCTCTTTAAACTTAAGGCGTGCTTGGATTTTTTCTTTTAATCAACATTCTACAACTACCTATTATCTCTCAAGATTTTTTTTCATTTTGGCTTAAATAATTTTCTTTAGCAGCAGTTAGAGAACATCTGCGATCTGAATATGGTTCCTTCCTAGCATAACTTGTTAACATTTTTTTAGGAAAATAATAATGGATGAATATTATAGCCAAAACTTCTGTGACCAGCTGTGCAGAAAGCAGGAATCTCGTGCATGTAACCAGCAAATGTGTCCTATCAACTGTCGGCTTGGAGACTTTGGCCCTTGGTCAGAATGTGACCCATGCATTAAAAAACAAGTAGGTAGAAAATGTTTTATAGGGGTTAAATACAAGAGATTATTCTTAAAAAATGTCTTTGTTTCAGACATTCAACTTTATGGCAACTGATCTGAAAAATGACAGTTTAAGTTAACAAGGGAAATGGGTTATGAATTACAAGAGCAGAAGATGGAGAGAACAAGTTAAAATAAGCAGATCAAAATAGAAAGGGGTGATTTAGTAGCATAAATCCATTTATGAGAACTTGCTTCAAAAGTTCCATTGTCACAATTAAATATGAATTTTCCACATAAAGGATATATTAAGCTCTAGAATTTGCATATCCATATCTTTCCATGTGTTCTCAAGATAAGGAAAATTAGAACAAATAATCTGTTAAAAAGAGTTAACTGGCTAATCTTAACCAGCACTGGCTGGAAATGCTCAGGCTACATTTTGCACTGATTATTAGGATCTATTTGAGATTGCTGTTAAGAAATCCAGAGCACCATTCCCCCAACCTTTGTAGCCTGCAGAAAAATGAGGTGGAACAAAGCCCCGGGTTGCTTTACTTATCTCTTCCGCTTGTGTCTGTTGACTGATTGTAGACTTAGAGGTGAGATGGTAGAGAGGGAAGAGGTTAAAAGTTAGGTTCAAGTGGATTTGATCTAAAGAAACCAAGCTCTGGCAAATTTAAGGTTGTAGGAAGTGGAGAAGAGAGGAGTGAAGATTGGTTGGGGTAGCTTATGTGGCTGGTGGATCTGAGCTTTACGGCTGACCAAGACAATAGCTCTGTGCAGGCACTGCCTACAGCTCTCTGAATCTGCTGCTCATTTTCAGAAATTCATGCCTGAAACACAATCTTGAAAAACCTGTCAGATATCATAAGTATGTTTTTACGTACATATACAGCTTTCTAATGCCCATGTGGGATGAGGAAGACATGAAGAAGCTGTTCTAGATGTGAGATGTCAGCCACGCTAAGGTATTCCCATCTTGAAACTGTGATGGAAATTAGAAGTGCAGAGAGAGAGAGTGGGAAACAGCAAAGAAGCTGCAGGAGCTGAAAAGAGGCATTTTTTTGATAATCAATATCTTATTAAATGGCTGTGTTTCTTACCTGCATATCCATACATAGAAGCATTACTCATTTTTATTAACTTTAAATATTGATGCAACACATTTGTTGCTTCAAGCAAAAAGGTGTTTTTGTGGACTGTGATGCATTTTTCCCTCCAAGCTATAAAGATTACTGCTTGTGACCTTTATAAATATAAGCAGACATCAGAATGGAGAATGTGACTTTCAAGGTAAGTATGAAGACTAGTGTAAGCAAGCTTTCAGTGAGGGGGAAGGATGAAGAGGTGGAAGCTCATGCAAATAACATAACGAGTGTTATGAATCCCAAATGGAGTACAAGGAAGGTTTATCTTGAGCTCAAAAGCTGTCAGATCATGTGATGTTGCTCCTCACACTCTCCCTTCATGTTCAGTCAGTGACTGATTTTTACAAGATACGTTCTGGTACTGTTTGACTCCAGGGTTTGCCTACGGGGAGGAGGGGGAAGTAATAGAAGTCTGTAAGTAACTGTGCTTTTTCAGTGGAGAAAAATTCTTATAGGAGGTACTGCTCAGTCACACACAGAGAGGTCTCACCAGCAGTCTCTTGGAGTAGAGAGGAAAACTTATCTGAAGTGATTTATCTAGCAACTTTCAGCTTTATTATTCTGCATGGAAGGTATTGACTTAAGGAAAGAAATTCCGGTGAGTTCCAGATTTCGCTCCCAGTTCTTCTTTTAGGAAACTTTTAGAAACTTTCAGGAAAACTGTTTTTGACCTCCCCAGTCACCTTGTGTTCCTCAGACAAGAGGCCCTATGGGCAGGAGCCAAGCCAGCTGGTTTGGGGATGGGATATCTACCACTATCCAAATATTTCTATTTCAACAAAGATGATGAAGAGAAGAAAAAATTTTGTAAGCCTGTTCACACACCACATCCTACCGTAGGACTGAAGATACAGGGACAACTTTCGATTCTGCCAGTGATGTACCCCAGGTTATGAAGTGTGTAATCATGTATACTCTGTCAGGGCTACTGAGACTCTTGGATTTCAGTTCTCTACCTGATTTTCCTGTGGTGATGGCATGGTAGGATGTAAGGACAAAAATAAATTATTATTTCCTTCAGGGCTCTGGTTTTGGTAAAGCTTCAGCAGACCTGCATTGTGGGGGGCACTTACCTACAAAAACAGCATATGCAAACAACCCTGGTTTTATTTCTTCTGCCTTTCAGTTCCGTGTCCGGACACTGCTGCGACCATCCCAGTTTGGGGGTCAGGCCTGTACCGAGCCACTGGTGGATTCCCGCCCGTGCTTCCCAGCTAAGCTCTGCAACATAGTGGAGGTTGATTGCAAGAATAAATTTCAGTGTGAAAGTGGTAATGACAATCTTCATTGCATAATTGCTGCATTATAAGACAGCCAAAAGATTAGACACTGAGACAAAAATGGTCCAGATAATCCGGATATTGTATATTCCAGGGAAAAGGAGCAGGGAGAAAAGTCTGCTTAAGAATTTTATGTGTATTAGAAGCAGTTTATGTTGCCAGTTTCTTCTGTAACTAAACATAATTCAAATGCAATCTCTAGCCTGAGATGTCAGTATGACCATGACAGCTAGACAGTAACACTGTTCTGATAATATTTCTTTCCAGAAATTTTTCATGTACAAACACATCCATAGAGTTTTTTCATGTACAAACATATCCATAGAGTTTGTCTGAACATAAACTTGCATTATTTTTATTAAAATTGTGGGCATTTCTTGTTTGCTTCAATTTATGTATACCTGATCAGCCTCAAAATAACTTTATCCACATATCCTTTTGCTAAACCTTACATTAAGCTTTTGTAGCTTCAAAGTAAGGCAAAACTGGCAGAGCTTAAATTCTTACTGGAATAATTTAGGCATTATGCATACTGCCTTGCTTTTAATTTCTACAGTGAGTTCACACCTTTGCTAGGGAAAAAGATAGACTGCCCTCTTCTGCGTTCAGACATGATGAAACTTTGCATAAAGTCTCTTGCTGCTGCTGTTTCTTTGGTGCAGGCCGCTGCATTGCAAAAAAGTTGGAATGTAATGGAGAAAATGACTGTGGGGATAACTCTGATGAAAGAAATTGCGGGAGGAAGAAGACCCCATGTAACAGGAAGCATGAGAGCATCCCAGGTGTGCAGTTAATAGGCAGTGGGTAAGCCAGTTTTGCTTGTTTTTCGTAAACTTGAGATTGTTATCTCACTAATTGACATAAAAATACTCTCACATGCTGATTTGATATTATCCCATTAAAGCACATAATTCCTCAAATTAAATATCAGAAGAAGTTATAAAAATGCAACCAAACAATCAGGCTAGGATTTGCTCTTTGCATCTGCCAGTTCTGCTCTGCACTGCTGGTGCACTAGATAAAGAACAGTCAGAGAGCGCTACAGTCTGAGCCCTACTGTCTGAGCACTACCTCCTGCCTCACAGCAGCCAGAGCATCACACACTGGCAACTTCCAGCTCAGTTATCCCAAGTGCTTCAAACATTTTGAGGATGTTCCTCCAGAGATGTTTGTCTGTCTGTGACAACAATTGTCACAAGATATCAACCACCACCTCTTCCAGGCTACTAATTTAGGCAGTGTGAAACTGAAACGGAGGACTGCCTGTCTTGCATTTTTTAATTGAATTTTGAATTCAGTGTGGTCTGGTAACATCACTTAGGGTAGAAATAGAGACCTGTTTGTTCATTTTTCTAGGCCATTTTTAGGTGTTTCTCTGCTTTAGAGTGACAGTCTTATGCTGACATTGGGATTTTCTAGAGGATTAGGCACTGCTGGAAAATAGGAAACAGGATTGCTACTATAGCACTATTCAGGTGAATTCAGTGTGAATGAGAAGCTCTTGCAGAGGAACTTCTTTCAAAGCAGTGACATAACTCAGATACTCATAATATTTCTACTCAAACCTACAAAATCCTATGCTAAAAACCCTACACTAATTATTTCAAGTCTATATGTCTTTCTGGGATCGTTTAATGTCTGGAAATAATTTCTTGTTAGATTTCACATTCTGGCAGGAGAGAGCCGAGGGGAAGTCCTTGGCAACTCCTTCTATGGAGGACAATGCACAACAGTGAAGCGCAATGAAACAAGGAAGTTTTATCGTGTTCCAGCGAACCTGGAGGCTGTCAGCTTTCAGGTATTCTCAAGCAGCAACTCCTACCTGCAAAACTGTGGCCATAATTACAGTTCAAGTTATGCACCCAAGTCCTAGGCAGTAATGTGTGTTTTAGGATAAGATTTCTCAACCTGGTGAGGTCTGAACGTGCTTCAGGTGATGTGTGGAAATGGGATAAATTGAGCAATTGGGTGGCTCTGCCCCTGCCTTTCAGATCTGTGTTTACTCACTGCATTATATATCAGAGTCAACATGATTGATTCAGGCTTCTCTTCTGCTTCTTTGTGGATGAATGTGGTGATGTCTTTGTTCTGACTGGGTACCGAGGTCCTTCTTCCTAACCCTGGCATAATCTGACCAGAGGCTTGTTGAAGTCTAACATTCATTTCCACATCACGGCTATATCCTTGTAGTACCAATGGCTGTCCTAATTCCAGCTTCCTTCTCGTTACCTGCAGCCTGAGGACACAGTTTCTCCCTGCCAGATTTCACCCTTTTTGCCCTGCTTGTTCCCTGACCAGCCCCTCTGAAGAGCAGCAAGGAAGGGAGGCAGACACCAAATCTGGGAGGCAGGAGGACAAGAAGTACACAGTCTGGGGAGGAGTCTTGCAAGACAGGCAAAGGACAAAATCAACCTGGCTTGTATCTTATAAAAAAATCACTGATTTTTTTTATTGTTTTTATTATTTATTTTAACCTGATATTTTAGACTTTTAGGTTCTGATATTTAGAAACTACTTGGAATACCATGGTTAGGGCACAACAATTGGCTGTGCATGTGTCAGCAGGCCCTGCCTGAAGTCCATAGATACTACATTGGCCAGGAAGGAATGCAGGACATGAAAGAAAGCTGAACTCATGGATGGAATCTGAACTGATGATTTTTGTCATGAGTGTTGTGAGTTTGTAGTTTTTAGTATTATTTTAACAAGAGCAACTGAACAAAGGACACTCTAGTACGTGCCACAGAAATGGAGATTGGATTGGACACGTAGTTTTTGTCAATAACAGTGAAAAAATTCTTTATGCAAAAATATTAAATAGGAGATTGATGGGAAATTAGATTAGACACTAGCAAGAGACTCTTTACTGTGAGAGTGGTGAGACACTGGAACAGGTTGCCCAGAGAAGTTTTGGATGTCCCATCCCTGGAAGTGTTAAAGACCAGGCTGGACGGGGCTTTGAGCAACCTGTTTTAATGGGAGGTGTCCCTGCCCATGGCAGAGGGGTTGGAACTTGATGATCTTTAAGGTCCCTTCCAACTCCCAACCATTCTATGATTCACCTTTGAGGGTGCACCTGTAGATTTTGAAATTTAGAGCAGCCTTTGGTATAGAAGGGGCACTGGAACAGGTTTTTTTCTTGGAACTCCAGTGTGTTTTCATGCAAAAGCATATGACTTCTTGGAGAATGGAAGTGGATTGGGGGAATGGACCACCTCACCTCCCAAGGTCTTTAACAGCCCTATTAACTAAACGAGGCTAGAAGAGAGGAAAAATGTGTCGAACACCCACAGGGATTTTTCATGAGTGTTGGGGAATTAGTAATTTCTGAACTGATACTGAAGTTGTCTTGGTGCTTTGCACAACAGCACCACTGAGATTTATCAACTTGATCAGGCAGGTTTGCTCCCGGTTACTCCCCACCTACGATGTGGTATGGGTGCTAATTTTGCCAGTATATTCTAAGACTCTCCTCTGGAAACTTCTTCATTCCTCTACCTGGGGATTAAGAAGAAAGGACAGGAAACATCAAGGTCTTTGCCTTGAGCAATATGGAAGCCATGGGACTGGGACTTAGTCATAGTGTAGAATATAGCATGAAGGTCTGAGAGTCTTTGAGAAATGTGTTGAAACACTTATTGAAAATTACTCCAAAGTTTTGGGGTATGAGGGTGTGAAATTTTAGAATAAAGTGCTACATGCTTCCCACCCCCCTCACCCTTCTTGTTTAAATGCCTATTAATAAGTTTACTCCTTGTGTTAATTTTACCTATCAACCTATCTCAGCCTCATCTTCTGTGTTAATAACAGGTTTTTAGCTAACTGCCATGTCCCAAATAATCAAACATGTTTCTTTCATGAAAAAAATCAAGAATTCACTGCTTAATAGGTTTCTGTTTCAGATTATTATGTGGGCAAATGCATTTTGTTTTACTGAATCTCCAGGTAGTAGATGAAGTGGACGATGTAACATCAGACTTTTACAATGATTTAACTCCCCTGAGTGATAGTGCTCATGGAAGTACTTCATCCACTCGTAGTGGTGAACATGGTTTTCGTATCCCAATTTTATTCTCGAAAAAGAAACGGGTTAAAAACACATCATCTTCCTCCTTCAAGAAAGCCATTGAGGCCTCACATGAAAAGGTAATTGAATGTTACCTCCAATTTCTTCCTCTCATTTGATTTCTGTCTGCTCATTTCCAAACTGAGCTACTGAAGGCTGCTTTCCTTATTAAGACATTGGCATTGCATTTGGGAAAAAAAATAAATCAGAAGTTCCTCTTCTGATACTACAAGAAGTTCCTGGTTGTTACCTACCTTCTGTAATGCAATGTGGTTTTCTGTTTTAAGTACAGAAATCATAGGTTTATTCCGCTTAAAAAAGCATAGATTTTATATTGATTTGAAATTATCAGATTGGATAAGCCACTCCTTACTCTGTTGTAGTCATAGATTAAGAAGCCAGAATGCCATGTAGTAAAAGTAGCAGACAACTCTAAAAAGGTACAATTACGTGCACTCACTAATGTTATACATATACATGTACTGGGGATCAATCTACATTAGTTTTTGATTTGGTAAGTAACTTGCATATTGGAGTCTCATGGCTGTCAAGATGCACTTGGTCATAAAGATAGTCTCAGAAATAACACATTCTCTGAAAATTTTCTGAGAATGGAAGAGCTTTTTCCCCTAAAATTCTGCACAGAGGTCCACAAGGTTCTGCATCTCAGCTACTCGCCCTCCTTTTGTATTGGTGAAGAGAAATTGGGTAGGATTCTACATAAAAATCTGTTAACTGAACATTTCCCTAGCAAGGTGCAGAATGAGCCCAGATGCACACGTCTCACTCTTCTCTGTACTAAAATATAAAGAAAGATTCTTTAAGTGAGACTGGAATGTTATGCAACACTCTTTGCTATAAGATACTTTGCTATAAGATACTTTACTAAACTTGCCCATCCTGCTCCATGTTGTTACTTTTATATATTGTTTTCTTCTATTTTTTGTCACTGAATTCCCATGCTGTAATGTCAAAGGACTTCTGAAGGCATTGTATGAGAATTTGTGTCCATTCCATTAGCCCAAGTTTCTAGTGTTTCTGGCAGCAGTTAATTGAGTTGGGCTAACTGAACTACAATGAAAAAACTGAGACCTCAAAGGTAGGAAACAATCCATGGAGATGTCCGGAAAGGACAGAGATGACTCTGTGGTAACTCTAGTTGTGATATATGGGATGAAATATTACTCGATCTGCATGTTCTGTTGAAACCCTGGTTTAATAGAAAATTTCCATTTTAAACTACTTGTTTCAGTATCAGTCCGGCTCAGCTTCTGTTTGGCTGCTTTTTGTCAAAGTTGTGTAACGAAACTTAATGGAGTGCTCACGCTTGTTTTAGATCAGTCTGTCTTTGGGAATAATCATCCCTGACCTACTAATATTTTATAGTAATACCTGGTACTTATGGGTCAAATTTCCTGCAAGCATCAGGGTTTCCCGCTATGATTAAACATGTGCCCAGAAAGGAGTGAAGATTTTGGAATGCAATTTCCTGGGATTGTTCTACAAGTAAGGGTTTCCAATATTTTGCATGCCTCATGGATTTAACATAGAAATTACTGAGTTTGACAACTATAAGGTAAATTGATAGTAATAAAAGCACTTATGATACTATTCCCTGCAGAAACTGCAAATGTGAGATACATTTAAAACAGAAATTCATATTTACCATGCATGTGCATGCTAAATCCAACTAATGTTTTAGAATCAATATTTGCCAAAGTGACCTGCAGTTTTGTTTGTCATAACTGAAATGTTAGCTGGCACAGCTGAAAATTGAGGATCAGAACCTAAATCACCTGAAAATCCTAAGATTATGTTACCAAAGGTTATCGTAGGACCTGAATATAAACTGGGAATTGTTACATACCCAATTTCTTCCATTCTATTCTCACTGCAGCAGAAAACTGAGTACCCTTAGCTTATTTTTCAATGTACAGCACTGAGATGAGCAGTGCTGGGCAGAACTGAGAGCTGAGGTCCAACTCGCATGTTACACTGCTCAGTCCCAGCTGGGAGAACTCCCTGTTTAGATACATCCTTGTGTCTTCTAAGTCAAATGGCCTTGGAGACGGAAGTGGAGTAGAGCCAACCTACCAGCAGGAAAATTCAGTGGAGGAACCCATGTATAAATCAGTAACAAATAGTTTTATAATTAATCTTTCCTATCTGCTGCTTGGTCATTTGCTTCAGTTTCCTGCCCCTCCTGTTGCGCTTGAACTATTTACCTTGTCCTTGTGCTGTAAGTTCCCCTTGTTACTTTATAAATCCCATCTTCCAGTATATTCTATTCCTCTTCTTTCTCTGTTCCACTCACCAGATTAGTTGTAAATGACCCATGGATGTTTATAAGCTGAAGCCTTCCCTCTGAAACATTTGTTTGCCTTATCAGTTGCTGGTGCATGTGTTACAGGAGGAATTCTTTTGCTTTCTGTTCGGTAGGTGCTCAGGGAGCCCTAATTTTTATTGGAATGCACAATATAAAGGAGTAATGAGCACTGTCCTCAAGAACTTCACAATGCTCTTGAAAATTCCAGGATTCATTTGTTCATGGTTGAAGTGGAATGACACAAAAGATTGTTTACTTATTGCAATGTATTTCAGGACTTACTCTTGGTTCCTCTACTTTCTGCAGTAAACTATGTATGAAGATGCTAAGACTCCCCTTTTCTTGTTTCCAGAATTCCAAATTTATTAGAGTCCATAAAATAATTTCTGTTGCAAACTTCACAATGAAACAGTCAGATCTGCAGCTCTCAGATGTCTTTCTGAAAGCACTTAACCACCTGCCCCTGGAGTATAACTATGCTTCATACAGCAGAATATTTGATGACTTCGGTACTCATTATTACACCTCTGGGAAGATGGGTGGTTCCTATGACATTCTTTACCAATACAGCTCTGAGGAATTGAAGAACTCAGGTATGTAAACTTTAACAAGAAAATATCATGATTTGATTACCAGCTCTTCTTATCACTGTTTTTAGGTCTTAGACTACCTCATAAACTCTCCAACAGTAAAAAGTCCTTTAAACTTGTATAGACACAGGAATTACTCACACGATCTAAATATAGAGCAAGGATAACTTTTTTCCTCTACACTCTCTTAATTTGAAAAGTTCAAGAGGTTTCTTACTTGGTAAACATCATTGTGTTCAGGGAAACCCTTAAGACCTTCAGTTCGAGACCAGGTGCCACAAAATAAAGGTATCCCAGTGTACTTCAATGTAGGACTGAGGTCTGAGAGGTCCAAGTGGTACTTTTTGGGATACAGTCATTAAAGTTGTTGGTATTGATTAGAAATCACTCTGAAAATATTCCTATGGTTGCCAGACTGTTAAAATGAAAAGATAATATCATGAAAGTGGAAATCTGAGGTTAAAAGGTGTGATCCTTAATACCACTGCTGTAACTTGCATGGGTATGAGAGGGTACCTAAAGGGCATGGTAAGCATGACTCAGTCACATGCTGTTTGTACCAGGGGAAGCAGGTACCAGCAGTAGTGAAGGAAAGGTTCCAGTGGTGGATGAGGAGCAGGTAGACCTGCAATGGCTCACCTCAATGTAGGAGCCTGGGGCATGGTGCCATCGCATAATAGGGTTATGGTGACAAAGCTGCTGCTCTGTGGTATTTCTAGGTCTGGCAGTGGATGAATCAATGGAGTGTGTTCGAACAGAAACAACAATACGTGTGCTCTTCGTGAAGACAACGAAAGTCAATAACAGATGCAAAACAAACAGCATGACTGTGAAACGTGAAGGTGACCATGATGAGAACAGGGTCCATGTCCTGCTACTTAGCTAGGTGTCACAGGTGATCTCACATCTTTGTTGAACTACAGATGCTCTCCACTGCTGTCAGAGAAGCCAGTGTTTCACTGCTTGTCTCTCAAACAAGCACTGCAAACATCCTCTTACTTGCAAAAGAAACTATGATGTAGGAACGCTCTTTCTCTGCTCTGGGGCACCACTGTTAGTGTTCCAGTGGCAGTCACTCACAGATCTGACAGACATTCCTGGGTCCAGGACCAGGCATGCTGAATCAGGAAATGGGCATGACTAGAAATATGTGGTCATGACTGAGTCCTGATCTTCCTTAACAGTTGCTTAGGGCTCATTGAGAGAACTGGGCAACATAAACACACTCCCTAATCTTCACTTCCCATCTTCCTTATGCCAAACACACATCTACTTGCAGTCGCTCACAGAACCACAGAATTGTCTAGGTTAGAAAAGACCATGTTCCAAGGACAAAGAAAAAGACCTTTAAGATTACCAATTCCAGCCATTAACCTAACACCAACAAAACCACCACTAAACCCTAAACACCACATCTACTCACCTTTGAAATACATCCAGGGATGGCAATTCCACCACTTCCCTGGGCAGCCTGTTCCAACGCTTGATAGCACTTACAGTGAAGAATTTTCTCCCAATATCCAATCTAAACCTCTCCTGGTGCAACTTGAGGCCATTTCCTCTTGTCATATTGCTTGTTACTTGGGAGAAGAGACCCCCACCCCCCTGGCAATATTACCTGGCAATGCCAGAAATACATCTCAGTAACTCTAAAAGTTGGTGCATTTTCTGCAAGAACAGCAAGAGTAATGTTCGGCATCACTAAAACCCGGGGTTTCATCACCATCACCATGTTTTTGTCCTCATTTCATGATCAATTTCCATTACTCAGGCCTTGCAATGTGTTTTCCAGAGGACCCTGCTGTTTCCACTAATGTCTTGGGTAATTCTGAGTATCTCCATGGCTGAGGAGACACTTTCAGACACCCCTGCCATAGCAGGGACTGTTTTTCTGAGCTTAGACTTCATTCTTCCATGGCTAGCTTAAAAAAATCAATTTTAGTTTACTTTTATTTCCTCTTCACTTTTTCTTAAAACTCTGTTGTTACATCCACTGTCTTTGGAGGCCTTTGACAACACTATGATGAAATCCCCTTTCAGGTTCCATTTTGGAGTCAGCCGAACGGTCAGTCTCCCTGGTAAAAGGTGGCATCTCAGAGTACGCGGCAGCTCTGGCCTGGGAGAAAAAGGGGGCTTTTCCAGGACATACAGTTTTCACCCAGTGGCTGGAATCAACAAAGGACAATCCCGTGGTGATTGACTTTGAGGTAAGAGAAAAATAAGAAAAGCATTGAGACAATAAAGCACTCACCAGTTAAAAATATTGAGAAAATATTCACCAGCTCTTCAGAGAACCCTGAAGGTGTTTTGACTTTTAAATTGGGATGATGAGTATATTATATATAAGCACACACATATGGACATAACATAGTTTTATTAGAAATACTTCTTGTACATGCTGTTTATAAGCCACACCGGGTTTGTGTCATCCACAGGCAGTGAGAGTAAGAGGGAGGAATATGAGTGAATTACTCTGACAACAGCAGGATGTCAGACCTGGGCAAGGGCTAGTTACTGTGCAGGGAAGAAATGCACAGTGCTGGGAATGATATTTTTCCCTGTGCTCGTTCCCTTGTCAGGCCTACGATGCAAGGTATGGCACACAGATGAACTGAAGTAAAGCAGCAGTCCCCTGGTATGTCTGTCCTGCCCATTTAATGTGGTGTGCTGCTGCTGCTGAGAGCCCACTGAGCTGCCTAGCTCCCTGGCTGGCACAGCAGCCGTTCAGCAGCAATGAAGCACTTAAGACAAACAGCACACCTGCCTGAATGCAGCGTGCAGTCATCTTCCTCCCAGCGCAGGCTGCTAAGCTCCTGAAGGCAGTGTAGGGACATCTCACGTGTCAGGGACTGGGTGTAACCCCATGTCATCTCTGGTGTCCTGAATTTTTAGAGATGGTATCCCACTTGGTTGGTTTTCCACTGGCTTACAGACCCCTAAATTAGGGAAATAAGAGAAATATAAACAGTAAAATATAGAAGTCATGTCATATATACATACATACAGTAAAACATCCACAACTTTCAGCATACCTGATCCCTGTGTGATACAGCTTCATATGTGGGCTTTATTGCCTTTAAAATCCTGTAACTACTCCCTGCAGGACCCTGCTGGGTCTGGGTAACTGCTGACTGAGTGGCTGTCTGCCAGGTGTCGCCCATCATGGATTTGGTGAGGAATGTGCCATGTGCCGTGACCAAACGTCGCAACCTGAGGAGAGCCCTGAGAGAATACGCAGGCAGGTTTGACCCCTGCCAGTGTGCCCCCTGCCCCAACAACGGTAGGCCCTTGCTTACTGGGACGGAGTGCCTCTGCCTGTGCCAGGCTGGTACCTACGGCAAAAACTGTGAGATACGAGCTCCAGGTTATGAATCAGGTACTTGGGGTGATACTGTCGTAATGCTCCTTCTGGTGTTTATTTGTCAAAGATCAATCTGATATAAACTTCCCTTACTGTAGCACTTCTTGCCGCATGGTGATGGTCAGAAAATATAAGAATAAAGGTAGGAAGAAAAATAAAAAATCCAACTGAATAGACACAGCTCAAAGGAAATTGTAGGACATGGTAAAAGATTCCTTAGCTACATAATTAAGAGACTAGAAAATGAACACTTCAGCAGTAAGGATGAAGTTGAGATCAAAGATAATTGATGCAAAAATTTAGAAACCCATTCCTCAGTTTCTCTATAGCCTATTATTCTTCACTAAATGGGTAATGGAGATAAAAGTTCTTGATTAAAGTGTAGAAGGAAAACTCTTAAGGAATTGTTTTAAGGAGAGAGAACATACTTATAACTCTGCAGAATTTAAAGAACAATTTCATGCAAACAGGCTTTTGAATTAAATTGGCACTGGTGTAATACCTATGGGACACAGAAGAGATTTACAGTATTATACTTATTATTACATATATTTATATTCCAGGACCAACAGGAGACAGAATGAAAAGCAACTTAGGCAGCTCCAGGTCTCATTATCAGAACCCAATAAAGAAATATTTTGAAAGAAATAAACAATTGAAGATATGCAAATAGAGATGAATATAGAAAGTGGATTGCATGCAGAAAAGAAAACATATAAATAAAAATTTTTATACATGCTTAATGGTGGCACAGAAAAAATATTCCAGAGATTAAGAAAAGACCAGCAGTGTTTGAATTTAGCTTGCATGGGATGTAGATTTGGGGTTTAGACATTGTGCTAGAGTTCAGATTTATTTGATACCTCATAAAATACTGAGCTATCTAAAAAGGTTGTCAGCACCATGAAGAATCAGACATGTTTTGTCTGTTGCACACGTGTGTGCAATAAAAGCAGAAAATAAGTTGCTTCTGTGTTTGAATGTTACTTGTTACAAAGGAGGGGAGGAGTATTTTAGGTTTTCACGAACCAGCTGGAATTTGGCTGACCATCTCTTTGGAAAACTCCCCATTCCACAGCAGATCTACTCCCTTAACAGAAACAATTTAAAATTCTTTGAAAACAGCTATTACAAATTTGCCACCATCCCTCTAGTATGTGGCCTTAGGAGAAATGCTATGTACGGTACAGATTTATGGAAAGATGGGATTTCTTTGAAATCTTGCAGTTGCTGTAGATGGCGGCTGGAGTTGCTGGTCTGAATGGAGTCCATGTGATGCTTCNTGAACGGCGGGAAGCCCTGTGAAGGTGAACGGGAAGAAGAGGAGGACTGTTATGTCTCTGTGTTCACAGACAGGTAGGAAGACGGTAAATCAAAAGACCTTAATAGTCATGGGGCAGAGTTAATGAGCCGCCCAGAATGGCTTTGGGACTACCAAGAAGAAATAGCACACAACTCTTCTGTCTGAACTTCTGTGGTGGGACCGAAAGAAGGAAATGTCTGAAAATCTTCACAGCTTGCTTCAAATTTGGATTTACTCATTGTTTACTCCTAGAAAATGGCTGACTAATTATTTACCAAAGCATGCTGGTACATCTCTTACACTGCCTTTCATGGCTTCTTGTCCAAAGCCATGGAGAACTCATGTCCTTCCATTCGTGGGAATTAGCAATTTCCAATTTTTTTAATACCACGTCCTCTTCTCTTAAAGGTTTAGGTCTAAACTAAGTCTTAGAGAGAATTCCATTGGAATTACCAAGCTTTTAATATTCTCACTTTGAGCATGTCTGATATACCAGTTTTGCATGGTTTCAGCTTAAAACCATTCCCAACCCCCAACTGGCCCAGTTTCTTGGATCTTCAAGAGCAAGACTTTGTACAGATTCAGTTTTTCTAGTGGAACCAAGGAGGATTTTCATCATTACTCCTGTAATGACTACAAAGGAGATTCTGGAGTGGATAGGAGAGGATTAAAAGTAATGGGCTACAAAGTTCTTTGTTACTCATCTCACCTATACACTACAGGCTATGCTAAGAGATACCCACCTCCTTTAACCCTTGTCTGAGGGCAACAGGCAGGTTTTGACAACAGTATCTTAAACCAAAAAGCATGTGGACTCCTGAGAGCCTTTCTCCATATGCTGTTCTTTGGATCTTTTTCTTAGTCTACACAAATATTTCATGAGTTATGTCAATTGAAATTTCAGCCCTAGATCATGACTTTTTAAATGCTCTCACAGTTTCCTTCCTATCAACACGTGCAACTTTTGATGTTCACCGTATTTTATTTAACAGAATAATTTTTCTTTACCGTGGGGAGCTGAGGTGGGGCCGTGAGGAGGGGAAAGGACACGCTCACAGCATTCGTTCCCAAAGCTCCTGACATTATGCCATTGTTATTTGGTCACACAGTGCTTAAAATACATCCTTACCAGCAATATATTTACTTTTCAGAGGTGCTCCTTGTATAAATGATGATGAAGACAGGAGAGAAGAGGATGTCTTGATTGGTGAACCTGAGTCTGGATGCTCCAGACCAGAGCCACCAGAAAACGGCTTTATCAGGGTGAGCATGGAAAGTAGGTGATACAGAAGGGAATTGTAGTGGTTGCAGAGCTGGGAGATTTTACAGCTTCTTTGCTGCATGTGCCTGATATCCAAGGTAGCTACTGTGCTAGAGAGCGTGCTGCTGTGTGTATGGCATGCTATGGGACTCTAGTCCACCAAAGTCCACCAGAAACTGAAGTGAAGACAAAGTAAAATCCATTTCAAACAGTGGTCCTAGAATCCTTCTTTTGTACCCGTGACAAGAGTTAGTGCAGCTGGACAAACATTATACAGGTGAATGCATGATTAGGAAAATAACTCATTCATTACATTATCATCAGGTTGATATCAGTGTTTCTTTTAGCAATGTCCAGTCTGATTACTGTAGATTTTTGAAAGCCTTTATGGTTCCTTTTTTCTAGAATGAAAAGAGCCAGTATGCCGTGGGGGAAGAAGTTGAAATTGCTTGTGTGAGTGGTCATGTCCTCAGTGGCTACCAGTTCCTTCGTTGTCTGCCAGATCAAACCTGGACACAGCAACCTCTTGAATGTCAACGTAAGAAAGAGAAAACTAATTTAGCCCAGCAGCTAAGCAGAAGTGGAAGAAAAAGACAGAATATAGATTTTAATACAGTTAAAAAAAAAAAAAGCATAATCTGTAATGATACGAGAAGAAGGATTTTTAGGAAGGTATTTCAGATGTCAAAAACCTACTGAGTCAGTACAACATTCCTCTTCCAGTTCAGAAGTGTTACTACTGTGTGCTTTGTAAGGATACAGTAATGTTCAATGCTTTAGAAAAAGCCTCAGGTGGATGCTGTGAGGTCCTTCTCTTGTCTGGTTTTAAATATCTTTAACAGAAGGACTCATCTTTTGTTTCCAGACTTACATAGATATCTTTAAGGTGATGACAGTTATGCTCAAAAAAGTGTTCTTAAAGAAATTTGTCTACCGTTTTTTATATTAAATGGATGATGTGTCTCTAATCACCACCACCACCCAGGCTGCTTTGAAAATTGCCACAATAAATCAATGCCTTGAAGTATTTATAGTCCAATTAAGGATCAGAACTGACCTGGGTTTGTTAACAGGAAAGATTCCGTTAGTTTTCTAGAACTCAGTGTGATTTCATTGACTTAGTGTTCATGTAATCAAAAAAAATTACCTGAATACACTTATGAGCTTTATATTGCCATTCATTTTAATTGTTTTGTTAATAGCTTCATTTGCAAAAGAAAAATTAAAATATGTTGTTAACGCAATTCTTATTATTTTTAAGCTGTAAAATTAGATTGCTCATACTAGCATGCATTAGAAACACATTATAATTATTTAGTCATTGATTGAAAAATATTTTTAAATACTATGACAATGCACTGAAAATTTCTAGACTTAATTATACTAAATATTCATTAGTTTTGAATGTCAGTCAAATATTCAGTGTTATTGAAAGCCTTTATGTCTCTTCAGATGAAGCATTATGACTTGTTGTAAATATCTATGCACCATAAACTCAACAAGAATTATACTTTTTTCTTGCAGCCTCGGTATGCCTCAGGCCACCAACATCAGATAGTGTCACAATTTCACCATTTAAGCAACAGTACAACATTGGTGAAACCATGAGGCTGAGCTGCCAAGCTGGGTTTATAGTCACGGGCCAAACACAGTATACCTGTGGGAATGACCTGTCCTGGGTACCTCCTGTTTTGGGATCTATTACATGTGAGAAAGGTTAGTATGCCTGCAGATAGTTTACTGTTTCTATACCGCTGCTATTGACGCACAGTTTTTCTTACCTGGGTAGAACTAGGAGGCAAATGAATGGTTTTAAGACGTACAACAACTGTTCAATAATTTTGGTTTTACTTCATCCTTACCCCAATGCAATATAAGTTTGGCCCCAAATTTCTGCATTAAGATCAGAATTTTTGTGTGCAATCTACTGTACACTTTAATTATGAAACAGAGATACTCTAACTGTTTTCTTAAAAACAAAACATAACAAACCTACCCAATAAAGTAGGATACTGTGTTATATTGAAACTTCAGCTTCTCTTCTTGTACAGAATTTTCCAGTAATGTTTGCAAACACTGTTGTTTTACTTGTGGAATCCCAACCACAGCAGTTTTTAAAGAGAAAGACAAGGGATAAATGGAAATAAATCCATTTTAGGCTTTACATCAGGAGCCGAAGGTATTTCTGTTCCCCTTGTTACTAGTTAAAATACCTCTCACTCTTTTTCCTTCAGATATGCAAACTAAAATTAGAGGTATTTGCAACCCAGGACAAAAACAGGTTGGATCTCAGTGTGTTTGTATGTCTCCAGAAGAAGATTGTGGGTAAGTTAAGTACTTTCATTAGAAAAAGAAAAATTTCTCCACTGATAGGCCAAGAGTCTATTGTGACACAAAGCAGGAAGAGTAACAAAAGGCAACAACAATCTGGGACTACTCCATTCATGTATTAGCCAAGTCTGCCTCTGTGTCCAAATCACAGTCCCATTTATATGTGAAATAAGCGAACAATGACATCAACCAAATGGCACACCAGGGTGCAGCCTTCTAACCTATATTACCATCTCCTATGAGAGATACCAGCTCTTCTTTTCTTTATTTCTTTTTTCCTCCATTTTCTTTGTTAAGGTAGGTCATGATCCTTGTGTTTGAGATTCACCTTTTTCAGATGAACATGCTGCAAAATATACTGTATGTCTCAGTCTCCAGAGCATATAAAACTATGTAAGACTTGGATTTACTGACTCTTTACACAACTTGACCTGTACAGACCATTGAGCTTTCAAGTGAATAGAAGGTTATCCTAGAGGACTTCTAGTACATGACTGGCCAGGGAGGAGGTGTGGGGCTGGGGATAGGAAAGATAAGCACAGACTGAATATCACCATTCATATTGGTGCTCAAATAACCAGGTATCTTCTCTCTCTCTCAAGAGTACTTGAGTGAAAAGAGAGAATGCTCAGAGATTGATAGACAATGTCAAAAGCATATAGGCCAAATCCTCTGAAAACTAGAGAGGTTTTGTTGATTAAAGCCATAAGCTTAACTCAGGAGGGTAGACAAGGTGAGCTGTATTCCTCCTTCTTTTGGGGCAATGGCTAAGCTCAACAGAACAGTGCTGCATGGGAATGCTTGCCCTTGCTAAGAACAAATCCACTCAGGAACCAAGAGCAGTATAGAAAGAAACTACCAGTGGCATGGCTGGGTTTGCCTGCTGTTAGTCCCAAAGTAACTGTGCCTCAGAGGCAGTCTTGCACACAGAGCTGCAGGGCTGCGTTAACTTGGACAATCTACCCCAGGGCCATGGAAATTTCCCATGCCTTGTGAAGCAAACAAGCACCTCTTGCTTTCTTGTGCAAGCACATGTCCTTTACCTCCCATCTGTCAGACAGGACCAAAACTTCCTCACCCTCGCAGCACTATGCTGTATCAGGTTCAGGCCCTGCAGTAGCTGGGACAGCCTTAAGTCTTTAGGTAGATATCCAACCTGCCCATGGCTTTGCTGTGTTTCACCTGATGCTGGTGGACCATTTAAAAGCACAGACTTGTTCTACAGCCTGCTAAAATGATTTTTCTTTTTTCTTTGGGGTAGCCACTACTCAGAAGACATCTGTGTGCTACATGCTCTTTCTGAAGAGAATGTGACCAAGCCCAGCTGTCAGTATTCAGCTGAAAAGTGCCTTGGAGAACAGTCATTTCATTTCTTGCATGTTGGCCCTTGCCATGGTGATTCCAACCCAGACTGGGCTATTGAGAGGGCAAAGCTCTCTACAAATAGCTTGAAGAAAGTGCCTTGTGGCTATGACACCTGCTATGACTGGGAGGAGTGTTCAGGTATGACTTGGAGGAGTGTTCAGGTATGACTTCTGAATGGTGGGATTTATACAGGCCTTTGCACCTAAAAATAAAATGTGCTGATTCCTTCACTGCTCCAAGAAAGAAATTTACAAGCATTTTGGTCCACCTGAGCAAGTTACCGTGAGGAATGAAAAAGTGTGGTCAGTTCTGTGTCCCTGCTACCAAGTATTACATTTAGTTATATGCCTTTTCCCTTAGGAACCGAGTGGAGTAGCATTGCCACTTCCCGTAGTAAGGCACAACAGGAGCTTGGAGATTAAGGGAACTTCTTCAAGAGAATTAGCATGTGAATCTTTAATCACAGAAATGTAGTCAGCAATGTTATTGCCCATTCCCTGTGAGGCTACTATAACCACCAGTTTGTACTTCATGAGTTAATTTGGGCCACACTCTTGATAACATATAATTAAATTATGAAATTTAAAAAGCAAGACTGGGGCCATCAGGCTTAATGGGATTTTAATACTAAAATTTGCAAATATCCATATGTGAAAACTGTGTTTATCAAGAGTTTTAATGAAATAACTAAACTGATGAAATCCCTAAGATGATTTTTTGATAAATGCTGTTGTGCAACTTGTCTGTTTACTGTGTAACAGTGATAAGAGCAGTGGGTTTTCCTGTAAATGCCTGAGATGCTGGCTTGCTCCATGCACATCAGCCTCTTGCCAGGAAAAGGTTGAGTGGCAGACACTCATTCCTTCACTTGCTTCCAGAGACAAATGTGATCCTTATCACACCCTGTCTACTTATGATAAATAAAGGAGCAGCAGTGTGCAGCAATCCTAAGCCCCTGTTTTGAAGATGCAAGATTTCTGCAGCACAGGATTTGAAGTATGTGGCTGTAAAATTACCATGAGAAGTTGTCTTTTGTGGGACTGAAGCAGAAGGCATGACAAGGTGTGCCCCTCAAGGGGCATACTGTGTTGGAGCCTCTAAACACCTTGGGCTCCTGGGAAGTGGTTATAATTTAAAAAAACACAACTAAATACTGGGCTTATTTATTCCTAAGAAGTCTAGGTCTGCTGCCACTGTGAAAGTGGGTTAAAGGTAGAGCCCATGCCAGCACTTTTCTCTCAAAACCCTACAAGATTCCTATTCAATGAGAAAAAAATGAGACAAAGAGTAGAAAAATACATTAAATAAAATAAGTTTTCATTGTGGTTCTCAAGAGGTTACAATTGCACTTTCCTCCTATCTGTTGACACAGAAGTCCTGTTTCTCATGACTATGCACAAACATTTAGGGAGTGAAAGTTCTGTTTTTTCTCAGAATGAGTAGTTGATATCAACACAGAGGCAGAAGATACTGCAATAGAATGTGAAAGCAGCTAAACAGAGGAAAGCACACATTTTTCATGTGTTTTAAGAAAAGAAACACAGAAACTTAGTTTCCTGCCTAGGGAATTTCTGGGAAAGAATACAAGGAGTCAGAATCTGATTAGATCAGAAATGGGTAATGAAATAACCGGCAGGACTGAATTTTACCACAGGCCAGCAGCAGGTAGCTTTGCATTCATAAAGGGAGCTTTAATGAAATAGGACCTGACACAATATGGACCTTAAGACTCCATTTCACAGCAACATTGTGTGCAAGCATAATTGGGAACAGAAAGTCAACTTAATATCTTTTTGTTCAGAAGAAAGGTCAGGGAAAGCCAGTGGATAAAAATAGTTAGATACTTCACTTCTGCTTCTGGTTGGGCCACCGCTGAAAAAAATGTTATTTAAAGCTGCTGTTGTCTTTACTCCTAATACCCTAGAGTAGCGTATGCACTGTAGGCTTTTTGAAACTAAGGTACCACAAACGTCCTTCCCTGTTGGACTTTGAAATGTTGTCAAACTATGAAATATGTTTTCAGTTGTGACATTTGCAGCTAAAACTCCAACACATTCATTCCCAGCCACACAGACCCACTGCTCCTGTCTGATGCCTTACCAGTGCCCCAAAGAAGATAAACGCCTTCACTGCATCCATTTGGAGTCGACAGGGAGGAGGAGGATGGTCAGTCATTGCACACTGGCAGCCATGAAGTGTTCTGGCATCATCCTGGAAGTGCTGGAGCAGGAGAGCTGCCTGGTGTAACCCATCAGCTCTCCCCACAACTACCACGAGCATCCCAATGGGTGCAGCTGCGCCACCCTGAGGAAAACTTGGCTGGTTATGAAAGGACAAGTAGATCAGAAACGAAGGATGACAATAAAATAGAGCTCACATAGCAGATTTTTGGGAGAAGGGTGGCAGTGGGCATTTTTTGGTCTGAAAATTACCTGGGGTGTGGGATATAGGGTTGCTCTCTCTGCTGGTGACTCCACGGGTGCACAGAGGGAGGGAGGTAAGTGGACAGGAAGGGAGAAAGGTCAGTATTGCCTCTGGTCTCCCCCGCTGCTAGATGAGACTCTTCCTTTCCTCAGACATTTGTTGCTCTTTTCCTGCACCTGTGACTGCTGCGCACTGTGATTGTCTCACTGGCTGAGTACTGGCTGTATCATCCAGGCAGGCAGACTTCAGCATCATTGCACATTCTCTCTGACACTTAATTGGGGTCATGAAGGAGGCTACCTGTCTGGGTACTTATGGTAGAAATTCAGGGAAAAGTAGAGAACACCGAAAACCTCAAATATACAATGATTGAGAAAAGCCTTCAAAGTCATGAGATTTTAAATCAGAGTAACTGAAGTGAGGAAATATCCTCAGTTGGCTTGCTAGTTTTGAGCCTTAAACACTGTTGGGAAATTTTTATGATATCGTGGAGGTGAATTAAACAAACATTTGTGCTTAAATATAAAAAACCCTCAAGACCTTTAATAAGCAATGCATTGAGCAGAGTCCTATTGCAATACTATGCAGTTCTACATGGAGTCTGCAAAAATACATCACAAACGGACTCCTTAAATACACTTGCACCAGCACCAGCCTTGAGAGCAATTGCATGGAGAACCTCAGCCTAGCTGTGGGTCCATCCCTCAGCCCTGCTCTGCTGCTCGAACATGGCCCCTGAACACTTCCATTCCAGGATAGCTACAAGATAAGGCTATTTGTATCTCATCACCAAGGGAAACTTCACTCCCTTGCAAGGATTTGTTCTTTTCTCTGACATTTCTATTTCCAGCCAGTTTAACACCTCTCTGTACTTTGTCCTTCTTGCACTCTGTGCCAGATCATTCCTCAGTCAAAAATTGCCACTACTGAGCAGTTAAAATCAGAATTTCCCCTTCAACACTCAGAATATTGCAAAACTGAGGATTAGAAACCTGCTTTCCCAGAAGAGGTAAGCTGAAAGTCCCGTTCTTTCACCAGCAGTCAGCAGAACAACAAAAATCTGGAAAAAAGGCGTGAGAAGTGTCCATTGATGAATAACCTGCCATGTATAACCGTTACACCTTGCCAGGGGCTGGGCAGAGTCATTTGGGAGCTGGGAGTGGGCTGAATAGGAAATTGTTATTTTTCCTTCAAGGAGGCATCAGACCCTTCTATTTGGGATGTTGCCAAACTCCTAAAATCAGCACCTAGTCTCAACTGGATGGATCTCAATGAAACAAAGCAATTAATCCTGCTGCTAAATACAATAAAGCACTATATTTTCTTGCTTAAAATGTGTAATAAAATTATTATAAAAGACTCAGATAGGTTTGCCTTTGTACTTCTGTAGCTCTTTCCTCCAACTGAAGATTTGTGCTAATATGCTGGTGATGGTCTGGGGGAGGGTTGCAAATTTGATCATCCCCAGCTTGTTTTAGTGTCCTTATTTAAGATTGCCTGGTGCATTCTGTAGGGGAATAATCACTCAGAATGGCCATGTATGCCTTCTGCACCCTCAACACGCAGTGAAGATTTCTTGTTCCTGACCCTCTAACCTTAACACTGTCTTTTCATTACAGGACTCTGATTCCAGTGTGACTGTCTAGTAGTGTTTCTGATAGGAGGAATTTGTTTTTCCTGACACTTTTCACCATGATAAATTGACAGATGAAGTTATTTCCTAGTAAACACGAGGCAGACAACAACTCCCTCTCTGCCCCCATTTCTCCAGCACTCAAGGTGGTTGTGTGCTATGCAAATGCTTACATTAAGAATTAAGTTGTTCTCTTTTCCTGATGTAGATAGGTCCCACAGTTTCTGTTTCAGTTGAGCATTACCACACAGAGCGGAGACATCATCTGCCACTCACTAATAGTGTGGTGAATCAGCCATAAACTGAATCCGGAGGAAATCTTCATCTTACTGAAATTACTGAGATTTCAGTTGGGTTAAGACTGCACTCACAAGGATTTTGGGCTTGTTGCTATGCTCTGTCATGGGGGTCCCAAACCCTCACATCAAAAACTGCAGCCCTTTAAATGTGTCCTGCAACACCTGTCTTTTTCTTGGATTAGCTCTCCTCTCCTGCTGTGAGAACTTCTATTAGGCAATGATAGAGTTTTCTTGTTCACTGGTGGCAGGTAATGCAGTCTCTCCTTTGCCATTGTAAGCTCCAAGTAATATTATCTGGCTTGATGGATCATTGCCTTGGGTCATAAATTGTAATTGGGGAAGATGAAGCAAACCTGAACTGATTCTGTCAGGGTAACCAGGGTCACAGAGATCTTACTGATTCTTGAAGGACAGTTTTCTCGGTATTACAGCTTCTCCACCACACAGAAAAATCCCATCTATTTGTTCTTAGCGTCAGAGAGGAGGCATTATCCAAAATTAATATAATGAGCCTTTCCACTGACGCAGAGTTCCATATGACATCCCAGTATATCTAATTTTTTTCTAGCACAAGAGTACGTAGAATACACTTACCACAGCAAGACAGCTGAGGCACAAATAAATGGCTGAACAATTAGCAGCTGCTGTTATGGGTTTCTGTATAAATAGTTATTGCAATTGTATCACAGAATGAAAAATTTGACCAAATATAGAAGAGAACTGAATATATATATATATAGTGTCTGCTATAGTGTTTATCCTTATGCAACCTCAGAAAAGGGTAATCCAGAATTTGCTTCAAGGCTTTAAAGATAAAGCAGATACATAGGTTTAACTAGCAACCAACAAGCTTTTTCCAATGGGCCACTGCTTAATTAAAGCAATTACTGTTTCCTCTTACAGATATGAGAGGAAACATCTTGTGTTAAATGACTGAGTCCTGATGTTGTTATTTCAACTGTTGTGTGAGAGGTAAATATCTCTTAAGAATTTGGTGCAAAATATAACTGTGGCTATTAAGTGCAAAGTTGCTAGATGCATTGAGCATAGTAGAAGATGGGAACCAGAGCTTTTGCTACTGCTACTTTCCCAGTGAGTAATAAACCAGAGGTGATCTCAGTTTTTCCCACCTGGTTCCTGCAGCGCTCACTGCTGTCATCTCCAGGGCATGCAGGGAGGCACCTCCAGAAGTAGCATAACTTGTGGCATCAGTGATAGGTCCAGATCAATGTATTCAGTGTATGTATTTAGAAGAAAAAATCCATCCTGTTTCTCCTCACTCAGAGACCCCTGAGCACTAAGTTTTGGCTAGTTGTTTTAGAAAACAAAGGTGCCAGCTTTTTCTTGTAACAGAACTGGCCGGCTCTGCTGGTGGAATGTTATGGGATAAATACAGTAAAAAAATGTTTTTAAAAGTTAAAACTTAACTAGCTTTAATAAACCCCCTGCTCAAAGGTATCAATTTTACTATAAGGAGCATTTCAACTAGCTCCCAAGGCTCTGTGTGTTTGTGTGTGGGTACGTGTGAAGATTTCTGATACAAAGGGGTTTGGGTAAGATGATTTTACTTCCTTGGTTACTGGGAGTGAGATACCCCCTAAAGGTGCATGCCTGCATCCAAACTAATAATCTTTGTCTGTCCTTTTAGTCAGTGGAGGAGAAAAACTGTGCCTTAGAGGACAGAATTTCTGTCTTCTTAGGTAGACATCTAAAAACAGGCCAGATGAATCATGCCCTAAAGGTGCCTGTCTTCTTCTGTTGACTGTGAAGGGAGCTAGGGGGTGACTAAGTCAGATACAAATATTTGTGTTATAGATGTCTAAAATCAGATGAAGCTAAGCCTACCTTTTCTGTTTTTAAAATTGTGTGTGTATATATATATATATATTTAAATCTATGAATATATATACTCCTAAGATTTAATTTCCAGCACTGGCTTCTTTGTCTTCTTGATCAGTGCCATTTATATTGCTGTTTTTCAGAAATAATGGGCTCTGTCCACAAAGGACCAAAGCTGTTGTGAGGCTCGTTGCTGTGATAGCCCAAGGTCAGAGACTGGCTCCTGAAGCGGTGCTAAGCATCACAGGAGGTGCCTGTGCTTCCTTCCCATCACATGCTTGGTGAACCAGAAAGCGTTATTCGCGTCTGGGTGGAAGGGACCAGCATGTCTGTGTGAGACACAGCCAGCCACCAGCAAAACAGGGCCAGGATGGTTTCAGTGGGTTGTGACCTCCTTGTTACACAATGGGATCTGGGGCCCAGCTGTTCTGGTACCTGCAATAACCAGCAGAAGCGTTGTTGATTCTAACACACTGCTTTTTTAGATGAAGCCTTACTGCTTTTATTTTTTCCCACTGCATATAACTAGACCCCTGTTATGTCCTAAGTTGAGAGTTGGGGGTCTTCAGCCTGACACAAACAAGCTTTTTGGAAGCTGTCCCTACTATAACTTGCACAGCAGCAGTCTTTCATCCAGGATCATCCTTAGGTAACTAAATCATTTACCTAGAGCACACAAGGCATCTCAAACACTAGGGTCTGAAGGCACCAGGCACACTTACGGCCCAGACCATCTTCCCACAGGCCTTCCCCATCCTGCCCACAGCCCAGGGCCCATTTCAACCCACCCAAGGCCATCAGACCCTGCCCTGCCTGGCCCTGGACAAAGTTGATTAAGATTTGTGCCCATGGGCCAGTGTCCCAGCCTGGCCTTGGTTTGTCCCCATCCCCAGGAGTGTGACCGGAGCTGAGCATGCCTGGCTGCAAGGTGGGACAGACCTGGGCTGCATGGTTCTGCTGGCTGTCAGGGTGGGCGGGCATGGAGTCACCGGCTCCTACAGCACCCTGTCAGCAGGTAAGGGAGTGCATGTTTAGCTGGAAGTCATAAAAGTATCAGCAAGTGAAAACTTTTAATGATATTTTCTTTATCGAGCAAAAAAAGGGTTACTGGGAACTTTCTCCCTCTACTGCACTCTGCTGCTGAGAACCTGCTATAATAATAAAACCAGTCTTCCTCTTTTATTAGATTTTTCTGCGAGCATAGTGTAAATAGCACAGGTGATAGGAGGACCATAGTTTTCCCATGGTGATATCTTGCTTTTCAGACAAATCAACTCTAAAAG
>VXBJ01000202.1:44764-56882 GCA_013400055.1 Nycticryphes semicollaris | reverse complement strand
AGTTGAGAGTTGGGGGTCTTCAGCCTGACACAAACAAGCTTTTTGGAAGCTGTCCCTACTATAACTTGCACAGCAGCAGTCTTTCATCCAGGATCATCCTTAGGTAACTAAATCATTTACCTAGAGCACACAAGGCATCTCAAACACTAGGGTCTGAAGGCACCAGGCACACTTACGGCCCAGACCATCTTCCCACAGGCCTTCCCCATCCTGCCCACAGCCCAGGGCCCATTTCAACCCACCCAAGGCCATCAGANAACTTTTAATGATATTTTCTTTATCGAGCAAAAAAAGGGTTACTGGGAACTTTCTCCCTCTACTGCACTCTGCTGCTGAGAACCTGCTATAATAATAAAACCAGTCTTCCTCTTTTATTAGATTTTTCTGCGAGCATAGTGTAAATAGCACAGGTGATAGGAGGACCATAGTTTTCCCATGGTGATATCTTGCTTTTCAGACAAATCAACTCTAAAAGGTATCACACAGGAGTGATTGCTGATAATGGGCCCCAACTGGGAATTTCAGGCCCCTGATGAACAAGTAGGTCTTGTCAAACGCTGCTTGGAGGCTTCAGGCCCCAGTCAATGTCACCCATGTGTTAGAAACCACTCAGGGAGAAAATAAAGCTGATTATCTGCTGTTTCCTCAGCTCAGTGGCTGTTTACTTGTAGCTCAGGAAGTCTTTCTGACACAGCACTGCAAAGCAGCTGATCCATAGCTTCAGATTAACAGTCCGGAGAGAGAGTTGCAATTAACAGCAGAGCAGAAATTAGGAGATTTGTTCCTGGAAGTCATCTTGGCTTTGGAACTTACAGTGAAATAAAGTATAACTGGTTGAAAAACACTTGATAATTATTTTTTTTTCCTAATTTCCGCAATTAATGCTTATGATGCATATATAATCATGATGATGCAGGTTATAATGAGCAGATGAGTAAGTGCTGTTGCCACAGCCTCTCTCCAGAGATGACCCCAAGGGGTGCAAGTCTGAGGAAGGGTCTGACTGCATTGAAGACCATTGAGATTCCCCCAGGAGCTGCAATATTTGCTGCCAGACACCCTCCTGCCACCTTTCAGGGAGGCTGAAGGGATAATTGTAATTTTGGACTGGGCAGGTTGAATCCCAGTGCTCCAGCATGAGTACAGATGAAGACTGTGGGTAAGAATGGGTACAGAGGATTTGGTGTTTCCATTCTCTGAGATTATTACCTTATGAACTAAAAATAACCAGAAGCTCTGAAACTACTGTTCTAAAATAACCCGTTAAAAGCGAACCATGCTTACAGCCAGGGTGACACGATCTCAAACATGAACATGGTCAGGTAGTGCCACAGAAAAATGGTGGCCTTGGTTCACAAGGGCCACACACCAGGAAAAATATTAATGGAAAATAAAACTATCAAAGGACTGCAACAGGAGTGGGGACAAAAACCATGACACACACTGGATTGTGGATCCCCTGCTGGATTCAACCAGCTTGCTTTAGGTGTCAGGAGGCAAAAGTGAACTGCCTTTTTATCAAGTTTGGGGACTAAGGATTTTTTCCGCTTCAAGATTTTCTCTTTTGATAGTGACAGCTCTGGAGACATCTGTGTCCTTGTCAGAGTTAAAGAATGAAGCCACATTGCCAGTATTTAGTTGAAAATGTCTAGAAGACCAGTAAGCCTTCTTTCTGTGTCCTGGTCTTTGTAATTGTGACATTGACATAAATTGGGCTATTGAAAAGATAAAGGCTTCCATGAGGATTGGAAGGAAACAGCCTTGAAAGTATGACACCTGCTACCAGTGGGAAATGCATTAGGTGTAGCTTTCAAATGCATTGATTTATGTCTTACATTTTCAAAGCTAAATTTGATGGTCAGTCCTTGGATTCACAAAAGTTCTGTGACTGCTGGTTACAAAGCTTTGTGCTACATGTAATGACTTGCTGATGTTATTTGCAGAGGTTTGAAGGGCAGAGATGAGTCTGGGAAGCAAGTACTTCTTTTATGAAACCACTTTGGGAGTGACTGTTATTAACAGTAATTATCCAAGAAATAAAAATATTCCAGCAGATAAGTTGCATTTTGGAATTGGACCTTAACCATTGGCTAATTTTCTGAAAGTATTTCAGAACTGTTACTTTATAAACCGGTTGCACGTGAAATTTCATTGCTCAGGTAGGTTCAGGATATTTTGCAAGTGGAGTATTTTCAGTCCTGTGTCCCCAGAAGCAGCAGAGTGGGGTCTCTCTAATACTGCAGCCATTTCTGTCCTCTGCCAAGCACCCTGGCTGTGTCTGACCTACTTAATGAAAGATGACTAGGCCACATGCTTTAGGAAAAGGCATATGGTTGTCCTTCCTGTTGAATTATTTAATGTTTTGGTCTGTGCTAGCTAGTTCTATCCCGATGAGCGTTTGGGCCCAATTCAAACACTCACATGGGTCAAGGACTGTTTCCAGCAGACAACTGGTTTTGGGACTAGCTGTCTGGATGTGAATGAACTGACCAATACCTCTTTGCCTCTGGGACTTAGAGTGAGGCCTGTCCAGTTTTATTTACTGTTGCAAGCACTGGTTATTTGTTCTTTCCCAGGAATTCCTATACTTGATTTACTTTATTCACATGCCCATATTTGTTTTGAAACTCTCTAGCATGCACTAGGGACAGACAACAGTCCAAAGGGTCAGTGCGCAGGGCCAGATAAATGTTCCAGTTTTTGAAGAATAAAGGAAACTTGACAGTAGTGTTTCACATCTGGGATCTCTAAAGTGGGATAGAAATTTTAAGAAACTAAGGTCTTTTTTCAGTAGTGGCCAAACCCTTGAGCAATAATCCATATATTCCTTCAAGTTCTCTTAAGTTAAACCAAGTACAACAATACACAATAGTATCAAGCATTTTATGATAACCATCTCATATCCTTGGTTTAGTTTGCTAGGGAATAATTTCTGAATAAGTACATAAGTGAAATCCACGGTTAGCATCTGCGAATACATAGTTGTTTTGTCTGTCAAATTCCTTTGAGAGCACTGTGTCAACGTTTGTTGTGAAACACTTTTATTTGCTGTGCAACAGCAATGAGAACAGCAGTGGGTTTTCCTGTAAATGCGAAATTTTTCTTGGCTGACACAGTGTGCAGAGCCCTTGCCAAGAAAAAGCAAGGGTAGCAGCTGCATTCCCTACTGGCTTGATGAGTAGGTACACTTGGAGGTGTGTGCGGGTATGTGTTTTCACACATGTGCAAAAACACTTGTTTGCTGGAGGGTCTGAAAATGCCTTAGCACTAGCCAATGCCACCACATGCACCCATCACTGACAGAGCCATGGACGTTGCTGTCCCTGGTTAGGCTACAGCTGGTTTGCATGAGTGAGTCTGCATGACAGAGAGACTTCAGTTAAACACAGTTTGTACCTGTAGGTACAAAAGTAATGTCAGGATTTTGGCTTACTTCTTAGACTTATGATAGATGTCCTCCCTTTCTAAAATTAACAAGACTTGTAAATACATTTTGAGTGCAGCAGCAAAACAGCATGAGTCTGAATCTGACAAAACAGTCCTTGCTAGATGCAGTTGTGACTGGCACTGCCAGCCCTGGGTCTGTATTTGTGCCCCTTCTTCTTAGCCTAAAAGCTGGCTGGAGTCTCAAAGCACTGCCCGGTGCTCAAGTTAATCCATCTTGATTCCCCTGGGCTTATTAGCTCAGCCACTGTACCCTAGTGCAGCTACACAGTCCCCAGGCCAGGCTATCTTGTGTCTAGACAGCTTAAAGATCAGGGAGAGTAGATATGCACAGCCTAAGGCCATCTTTGGGACTTACAGGATTTTGGCCTTCTTGGAAAAGCATTTTATTGATGATTTTCCATAAATTCTGGTAAATCAAAAAAGGTAGAGAGGAAAAAAGAACAACTCCAACTGCTCTGTAAATAATGCCCCCAGATTTTCCCTCTGAGAGTTACAATATGTCTTCCTCCTGCTTCAGCCATTGTTCCAAGTCATAGAAATGGTCTGACTGCATCTTGGTGGGAGCTTCATGCAGAAAGACAATATCCAGTGTTTGTGTGCTGGGAGCAGCAGCACGCACTGAAGCAAAGGTGGCAACCCTGCTTTCAAGAAGATACCAGGATGAACATATCCTTGGAGATGATCCAAATAAAGTCGTTCTTACCTGAAAAATGCCAGCTTGGCACCTTTGTATATGGGGCATATTTACAGTAGCCTTTGCTGCTACATGTGCATGGGCTAATTGCAAAACTAGAATGCTATAACCTGCTTTATGCATGTGACGGCAGTTATATAGCTGTTCTCATCATAAGGTTTGATCACCTGAGTAACAGTTCTCAAAATATGAAATTATTGCTTGGCTTTGTTAGTCGACTTTAGATCAATACGGCCTGTAGTATGAGCAGTTCAGTTATCATCATACATTGTGTAATTATTCAGGAAGTGTGTACTACAATAACTGTAAAAATCTCAGTATAACTCCTGTCAACAGTGAAATAAAAAACCAAGACTTCGTTTTACCAGGAGCTAGTGATCTAGTCTGGTTAAATTACTACTCTGCTCAAAAGCACCATTTGCAGCTGTTTGTCACTGCCTCCCTTTTGCTAATTTTTATTTCGTATATTCACATTTAATATAGTTCTTAGAGGCCTGCATATAATAAAAATAGATTTAAAGGAGTGCTGAAGTGAGTTGTTAGTTTTCTCTTGCCTGCTGTAGGGCAGGACTCTGCCCACTTGCCCCTGACTACAAGAAATGAAAACAGCGGCCTTGAGGAACACTTGCAGGAGGGCAGGACCTGGAGGCTGAGCCCTGAGCAATTAACCTGCCTCCTGAGTTTGGCCAGAAGATCTGGGATGCTGGCACCATCCTTCCACTGGCCAGAGACAATTCTTCTGTGTTTTGCAGCAGAGAGAGAAAGAAATCAATTGGAATTTATATTCCTGACCCTTCTATCGTATGCAGTAATGGCTCTGCTGTTACCTGCATTGGCAGCTCACTGTGAGCAGAGCACCAGTGTGGTAGAAATGGAGCTGGTCACTAATGATGGTATAAATATGGCTTCAGGTGGTGACCAGACCAGGGCAGGAGGCTATTTATTAAGCTTCTATTGGGGCTGGAGAGAGAACAAACAACAAAGCGATACAACAGCTCCCAGGTTTGAAAGCAATGGGCAAAATCATCAGGTATAAATATCTGTCCCAGAGAAATCACAAGTGTGTTTCATGAAGTTATGGACTGGCAAGGGAGAGACAACAGCAAGCCCTATGAGAAGAAGGGTGGAATAGTGGAATTGTGTTTGACCAAAGCTGTCTGAATAACACATTAACAAAACAGTAGAGAAAAGGGACTTCTCATTGTCAGGGAATAATATAGCTGAATAATATAACTTGTAAATGCTATTTACACCTGTTTTTTAATATTTTCAAGTTATGCTCTTTTTCAAAACATTATTGGTTTAAGTAGTGCTGTTTTGCTGTAGGCAGGGCAATGAACTGCTGATCCACTGTTACCTGGGAGGTCCCTGGGCAGAGATCCAGGTCAAGGAGTGCTTCAGGAACCACGGCCTCCTATTCCCTGTGCCTCTCACCCTGGGAAGTGGAGGATACCTATGGGTGCCAGGGCCGGGGTGTGAGCTCAAGAAGCCATGAGAAGCACACTGGGGATATACAGTCTCCAGTGGAAAAGAGCTTTGTACATGGTAACTCACATGACTAGTTCTACAATTATTAGCTTAACAACAGCAGGTTGGTGGATATTACCAGTTCTCCTTCAGTTAGTCTCTAGATGCACATTAGTCCCAAAGCTTTTCCATGCAGGCAGGCTTCCATCTCGGAGGAAGCTGGGAAGCTTCTTCCATGTCACTATATAGAAGAGAAAGTGTCTCTCACTCTTCACGTGCTAATTTGCTGCTCCCAGATTAGGAAAAGGTACATCAGAAGACCTTTAATCTTTCCTAAATTTTTACTATCTGCATATCTCTTCCCCTTGGAAATATTCTATGTCTTATGCTTCACTGCAGCATCCTTCTCACCTTTGCTTCTGGGGCATCTCCTTCTTCCTTGTCCAGCTTCCCATTTTTCAGTAAGGAACCTGTCAGAGGGCAATTTAAGTGGGAGTCCACCTATCTTTTCCCTTCAGTTTCAACCTGTTGTCTACCTTTTAGCAACACCTAAATGAAGGGTAGACGTCCCAAAGGTATTAATTCTTTAGTAGCTTTCATGAGTATAGACAGCTGGGTAGAGGAAGATCTCTCCAATGCTTTCCCCAAGGGAAAGGACACAATGCAGACTTTTTCTTGCTAATCAGAGAATAAAAAATAAAAAAAATAAATTCCTAGAACACCAGGCCTGGATAGTGCAGCTGCTCAGGGGACCACGTTTTTGCACTGAAGCAACCAAGGCTGAATTTCACTCCACATGCTGGTACTTTTACCAAATAGCATTAGCTAGGGGTAACTTTTTCACTGTTACTGTTCTATAAATGTCCCTCTGTCCTTGTACCTGCTGCTCTGCATCAGGTGAGCATTTTTACTGAACAACTGTGATGATATCTTCCAAGTCACTGGCCTGAGATGATCCCATGAGTCTGGCTCATCAGTATGGATGAGAAGTTTACCTTACCTCTCTCTTGAGTCAAATTTAATCTGCCACAGCAGTGCTCGATTTCCCAGTTGGTTTCTGTCTCAGCATCTTCTTGCAGTGTAATATTTTCTTTTAGTTGAATGCCATTTGCAAAAATTTACCAGCGTTCCGTGAGTATTTTCCTGCATTCTTTCTCCTCTCTTCACATAATATGTGAAACTATTGGTCCCTCTTCGTATCTGTGGGAGAATCTAATGTCATTGATAATAGGAGCAGATATTTACAATACTGCATGAACATTAACTTTATAAGGCTCTCTCTGGGGACACATATGCATTGCAGGTCTCATTGGATCTGTCCTCATAGACTGGGAAATGCAAAAGCAAGGCAGAATGATATTCTCAGTAGCTTAAAAGAGCCCAGTTCCCATAAAAGTCTGTCGTCTGGCATACAAATGTTCTGTAGCTCTCTTTCTGCTCTTCACAGTTCCGCTGCCCAAGACTGAGGTCAGGTCATCTAATATCAAATTCTTCCCAAGTATTCTGTGACACATTGTGTTGTTCCCCCCAGAAAAACTTGTGGTCATTTAGATCAGACAAAACAAATGTTTTTACCACTCTGTGCCACGTAATTTTGCTAATCTTATTGACACCACGATCTCCTCTTTGTTCTCATCTTATGATAATTCACCTGGTTTTGGTTTCTTACCAAGGAAAAATGTCCAGCACTTCCTTGTTAATTTAACAATAATATGGTGAAGAGGTGGATCAAAGTGACTGGGGATGCTTCTGTACTGAAAGGGTCAAAGTGTGGCCAGCAGATGTGCACACCATAGGGACAAATGAACAATTGGACAGACTGTCATCCCAGACACTGGTCCTACATCAACCTGGTTCATTAAATAGTCATATTGCTTTGAAGAAAACTTCTACCTGCTCACTTTACTTCTTGCTCCCCTACAGGCAGCATCAGTCACCTGATTGTTTAAAAAACAAATAAACAAATAAATGAAAACCCACAGCAAAGAGCCCTAAACAAACCAAAAGGCACCATATCTGCCCTAAAATGCAGCAAGATGTCCTCAGATTTTCAGGAGCAATCATGAAACTGAACTGTTTTCTGACCCAGCCAAATTCAAGACTGAAAACATCATGTAGCAGAAGTCAGGCAAAGGAAAGGCTGCAGGGTCACAGCACAAAGGGGAGCAGACTCTTGCTGGACATCTGCAGGCAGCTGCCTAGGAGACAAAGGACCTATGAGGTGTCTACATGGAAGGATCTGGCTGGGCTGAGAAGTAGGAGATGAAAAGATGTAGTGGGTAATTAGAAAGAGAAAGGTGAGAAAAAGGATCCCTGAAAAAATTTAGATGGGTCAGATAAACAGTGAGATGTCAGGGACTGGATGAAACATTTGAAATGCAGACCTCATTAATATTTCGTCTGTGTTATCTCAGACTACTTTATTTTATGGATGTGGATATCTGTTCCTGCTGATGTATCAAGATGACTCTCAACATTTCTTGAGGCCCTGTGCTGGTTTTCTGTATTTCTGAATATTTGAATACATGAATCACTGTGTTACTATTATTTCTGTGCTATTTATCAGGAAATGTTCAGGTGATTTTTTTCCTGCCTACTGCAGCTATCACAGAATTACAGAATAGTAGGTGTTGGAAGGGAGCTTCAGAGATCATCTAGTTCAAGCTCTCTGCCCAAGCAGGTTTACCTACAGCAAGTTGCACAGGATCAAGTTCAGGAGGGCTTTGAGTATCTCCAGAGAAGGAGACTCCACAACATCTCTGGGCAGCCTACTCCAGTGCTCTGACACCCTCAAAATAAAGAATTTTTTCTTTATATTCAAATTGAGTTTCCTGTGTTTTAGCTTGTGTCCATTGGCCCTTTTCCTGTCACTGGACACTACTGAGAAGAGCCTGACCCCATCTTCTTTACATCCTTTATATATTTATATACATTGATGAGATCCCCTCTCTTCTTTAGGGCAAACAGACACAGGTGTCTCAGCCTTTCCTCAGAAGAGTTGTGATCACCTTCGTAGCCCTCCTCTGGACCCTTTCCAGTAGTTACTTGTCTTTATTGAACTGGGGACTCCAAAACTGGACACAGTGCTCCAGATGTGCTCTCACCAGGGCAGAGTAGAGGGGGAGGATGACCTCCCTTGACTTGCTGGCCATGCTCTTTTTAATGCACTCCAGGATGCCATTGGCCTTCTTGGTCACAAGGGCACATTGCCTGCCTCATGGGCAACTTGTTGTCCACCAGGACTCCCAGGTCCTTCTCTGCAGAGGTGCTCTCCAGCAGGTCAGCCCCCAACCTGTACCAGTACATGGGATTATTCTTTCCCAGGTGCAGGACGCTACATTTGCCCTTGTTTAACTTCATTATGTTTCTCTTTGCCCAGTCTGTCCAGGTATCTCTGTATGGCAGCACAGCCCTCTGGTGCATCAGCCATCCCTTCCAGTTTTCTATCTTCAGTAAACTTGCTGTTGTGCCAGCTGCCCCTAGAAAAAGGCTAGAAATGTGGACAAGGGACTTGGGAGTAACCAAGGTGCAAACATCTGCCTGCTCTCCATACATGCAACACATACATACATACATCTCTTGAGCAAATAATACAGAGCAAATAACTGATTGAATTAATTTGACTTTTATTCTACTTGCTTTCACCTATAAGCTATTGACAAAAATGTACAGTTTGCTCAATAAACCAAGAAATGCCGTTCAGCTCCAGAAAGCATAAACATCAGGAAGGTAGTGCTGTTAGTGCAGTGGCAACCTTCCCCTCCAACATAGCTGCCCCCAGAAGAGGAAGTCTCCAAGAAGAAACCATGCCATTCCTCCTGTGGCTTAATCCTCGTTGCCAGCACCACAGAAAGCAAAGTTTTTCCAGCTGAGTGTAGGGTTTATGTGAGGAAGCTGCAAGTACAAACATGACAACCAAGAGAAATGTTTTATGTGAAAGCTATTTATTGGTAATAAGAAATAAAATCTGTGGCTTAAAACGCATACAGACTTCCTGCTGATAGTGCTGTACTTGCCTGGTCACCCAGCCTGTTGTCCTTGTTTGCATCTGAGAACAGTCAGAAGGGATCAGACTGCCAGGACCGGTACCTGAACGGACTTGCACGGTACACTGCATGTGAGCAAAGGCGTCCCTGTCTGACTGCACTAGACAGCGTGCTTAGTGGTGCAAGGAAAGAGTGTAAGAGACTTCTTTTATTCAGAAACAGCCTTGGCAGATTGTCCAAAGGTATCTCCAGGGAGACTGCATGAGCAGTGTCTCCATTTCTGTGAGGATGCACTTTCCCTATAGCTGTCTGGGCTCTATGTGCAATGGTCTGTAAGCAAACAAGTCTTGGCACAAACAAATCCATGTGACAAATGCAACTGAGTTACCTGCACTTACAAAGGTAGCTCATGAAGATAGTTATGACAACGTAAAATGGCGATTCTTCATGAAGTGGTTCTGTGTACGAGAAGCTAGAAGCATAAAAGTCTTCTGATTACTTTAAGCTGGCTTTACTATTAACATTCTGACCCTTAAGAGCTTCAGACTCAAGGACAGGTTCAATGCCGTGCATACTTTTTTCTCAACTGCCTAAGGTACAGTAGGAAGGAGTTACCATATTTAAGAGAAGAATCATACCTTATACTCAGTAAAGCCTAATTTATTTCTTTTTTGAATCTAAATCTACTCAGTGCATGTATACATTTGTGTGGCTTTAAGAAAAATGTGTTAGCAGTGTCAGACACTGTAATCCATCACTATAAATGCTACTTTGGCGATTGCACTTCAGCAATATTTTTTAATTCAGATGAAAATATGAAGTAAACTTGCCAGTGCTAAGTCTGGGGCCTAAGCAAGAGCCCTGTCATGGGTGGTAGCAGTGAGTGCAGCTCTGCCTAACTCAGAACCTCGGGGCCCTGATTGAGAGCCGACCGGAGGTGATGTGCACTGCCTCACCAGCTGCGGTGGACTTCACAGCAGAGCTTTCTTTTGGTCGAGCAAGGTTTGAAGAATGTCCTGCCCAGGAGTTGACACGTTTTGACACATCCCATGGCAACAAGCAAAATGAACCATAACATATCTTATTTGCTTTGTACGTCGCAGGGCCTTATGCTGACAAGGGTGACAATCTCCCCTCGGCATTTGAGCCGCCCGGCCTCGCACTCGGTCATGGTCTGACGGGCAGCAGAGCCGTTCACTTCAGCACAGATCTGGATCCCTCCCTCCTCGCAAGGGCCATCTTCTTCACAAACACAGCTGTTGGATTGCGCTAAGCAAACACACAGAGGAAAAACACTCAGGATGGCATCCAACTCAATGACAACCAGACACAAATGTTTCCAGCAAAAACATGTGATTGACAGCAATCTTCCAGAGGCTGCTCAGCACAGGAAAAACATGGACCTGTTGGAGTGGGTCCAGAGAAGGGGCAGAAAAATTGTCAGGCGGATGGAACACCTCTCATATGAGGACATGCTGAGGGAACTGGAGTTGTTCAGCCTGGAGAAGATAAGGCTGCAGGGAGACTTGTGGCCTTTCAGTACTGAAAGCAGGCTTGTAAAACAGATGGAGACAGAGTTTTTAGCATGGCCTGTTGCAAGAGGGCAAAGGGTAATGGATTTAAAGTAAAAGAAGGCAGATTCAGAATAGGTATAAGGAAGAAATTTTTTACTATGAGGATGAGGAAACAGTGGAACAGGTTGCCCTGGGAGGTGGTAGATGCCCCATCTCTGGAAACATAGATGGGGCTCTGAGCAACCTGATCTAGTTGTAGATGTCTCTGCTCATTGCAAGGGGGGCTGGACTAGATGACCTTTACAGGTCTCTTCCAACCCACACCATTCAATGATTCAATGCTTCTATGATATCATGGTACCTTGGTATTTAAATGTGCTTTATCTTGGTGCCTCTTAGAGCTGAGGGACTGGAAAACATTCAGGGTCTGGTTCTATTTTCTCCATTCATTGAGGTACATCCTAAGACTGTAGCAAGGGAACTCAAGACATAGACATAGACATAGACAAGTCTTTCCTTAACCAGAAGTAACATTAGATAATGCCCAGGTTCAGTGGAAGAACTAGAAGTGGAAACAATTGATCCCCTGTTGGGGCTCACTCTGCTTGGAGAGGCTGGTTGTGCTTGTGGGATAAGCTTGATCAAGGTGCCTGAGAAATTGTTCTCAAAGTCTTCCCTGATGCTACTGCTTGAACCCGTTCATATACCCACTGCTCCATGGTCCAGAAAACAGATGAGAGATCTGTCCTTGGACAGTAAGAAACTGATCATACAGACACTTAGAGCTGGTATTTTTATTTACCTACATGGAGTTTCACTAAGATTAAAGGATCTACTCCTATAAATTAAATTTACATACTTGTACCAGTTAAAACAGTTCAATAATCAGATAAGAAGGAGGTCCCATCTGAGATTTGTTTTTTGTAACTGTGTCTTTGTTTTGGTGTTGTGGGTTTTTTTTTTTTTTTTTTTTTTGGCTTTTTTCTTCTCTTCTGCCGCCCCCGCCAGTT
>VXBJ01000202.1:10548-44728 GCA_013400055.1 Nycticryphes semicollaris | reverse complement strand
TTTTTTTGTTATTTTTTTTCTGTTCAACCCTGTTAGACAAAGCAGATGAACTATAGAGTAATCTTTTTTATTTTCAAAATATGACAATAACTGTGCCTCTATCTGTGGCACTTCTAAAAACCTAATTTACACTTTTATCTTCCCGTTTCTGGCAACTCTCTGTTAAATGCAATGTAGTGTAGGACACTGAGGGAAATTAGATCAGGGAATTTGAAAACTTCCACTACAGACAGATTGCAAAAGACTGGGACTATTTCCTCTGAAGGAAAAGACATTCACCTTTGATTATAATACGAGAAACTGGGGATAGGCAGTGAAGTACAAACAAAAGTGTCTTTTCTCGATAGTATAGAATAAGACATTCCATTCCTTGCCACCACATACTGCTGGGGAGACTGCTCAGCAAATTTCAGGAAAGGATTAGCTATTCTTGTGGGCAGTACAGACTACCACAGTTACCATGTTAAGGAATGTAAAACAGATAGATACGGTTGAAAAAAAAGAGTAGGGCAAGGGGGTCACCTAAAGCTTCCAGAAAACTAACAGGTTAACCTGCTTAACAGAGACTAGGAATAAGCTTTTCCTGTGGACAGTGTATTTTTTTTACGATATCCTGGGGGGTTCTTTTCCATGATTTCTCCCTGCCATGTTTGGACACCAAACACTTGGCTGATGGTTTGAACCATCTTACCAGTGCCTGGTGCTTCTCAGAGGGATTGGAGATACTGTCCCAGGACAGAGTTACTGTTAATGTGTAATTTGGGATAAAGACTTAATTCTGGCATATGAACAATATTGCTTAAATTGTGAAAAGTGTCTTACCATCACATTTTTCCCATGAACGACACGATCCACATGATATTTCAGTTGCCTGAGGAATTTTGCAGTTTTCTGCATTAGTAAGAGAGTATTTTCTGCCCATGCACTCCAAGGCATACAACTTGCAAACAGTTAAAGCTGTGTTTCTTTTGGTTCTTTGATCTGTAGCACAGGTGTCCAGGGAAGGGCTGAAAAACAAGAGCAGGGATTGTGGTATTTAAATGTGCTTTATCTTGGTGCCTCTTAAAAATAGCTGAGGGACTGGAAAACATTCAGGGTCTGGTTCTATTTTCTCCATTCATTGAGGTACATCCTAAGATTGTAGAAAGGGAACTCAAGACATAGACACATAAATAATTCAGACCTTTCTTTTCCAAAGGATGTTGCACCTCATAAGAGCCATAATCTGTTCCCTCTGAAGAACAGGGATATTAGTGGGTGTTTACCGTGGAAATTGGTAGCAGTGAGAGAGAGATTTTGGTTAAGAAGAGTTCAAACTTCAATTAGTCTGTAATATATAACACATGCAGGCACCTAACTAAGTACACGGAAAACATTTCATATACACATACGTTTCAGTATTTTATAAGTATTTCTTAATTATAAGAGATGAGAAAAGATTAAAGACATTTTCTCTGTTGTCCTTAAAAGCCTCATCTTTAATCAAATAAAATGTTATGATCCAACATCAGAGACCAAAGATATTTCTGGAAATAGGCATTCATCTTCACTGAAATTTCATTTAAAACCTGCACTATTTATCCAGGGAATTTATTTGGGCTTTTTTTCTTGAAATCAATATATTGTTCCAACACTTACAAAAATTAGCTCATAAAAGTGGTAATAACAATTCTGGGACAACCTTAAACAGTGTTTGGTCTGGGGACAATTCCAGGAAGTTGTTGTCATTTGTGTTTCTTGCTGTAAGTATAGGCGGGGAGGAAAATACCTTTCCATTACTTTTGGATTTTAATCTCAGCCCCCAAACTTCTCCACTTTTTCTCAATGCAATCAGTGACATCTGTGCGGAGTGAACAAAAAAAATGACTCTTTGGAGCAGAGCGTGCCTGTGCTCTCCTGGCTTTACAGCCCCAGATAAGGTGCTGCACAGGGTACGAGAGAGCAGAGCTGCACTCCCAGGGGATGGCCAGCTTTGAGATGTGGCTTCAAAGGCTTATTTTCAGCACAGTTCCTCCTTGTGAGCTCACAAACACTCCCACAGAAACTTTTAGTGTCAGTTGGGTCAGTTCCGAGGGTCAACCAGATAAACAGGTGTTCGGTGGGGAGAAGAGTCTGATGAGGTACTGCCAAATCACCCTAATGAGCTTTTCATGGGCCCCAAATGGCCCAGTGAAAGTGGCTTGTCAGAGTAGGGAAGAGGTATCTGGAAGAGGGAAGGTGTGGTAAGAGAGTCTTGACTCAAATCTTGCCCACTTGCAGGCCAAGTGCTAAGGTAATCTTCCTTGCTTTTCCCTGGGAAGTAGGAATTGTTTTTTGGCAGGTCTATAAATAAGACACTGAGAGGAAGTGACCGCTCTAATCTTTGGGAATGGTTCTTTGAGAGATGGTTTTGAAGCCTCTTAACAGCACATTTAAAATACCTGCACCTTTGAGATATTTTAAATTTGGCACAAAGTTCATCAGCTGAATCTGAAATCTTTGCTGCATCTACCCACAACCAAATTTGTCTTCAAAGATTGCTAACTGCGTTACTTCTCCTACTAGTGTTAGCATCCTCAACTGCAGTGGGTCCCTTAACTGCTGTGCTTAGTCAAAATGCTCATCACTAAATCCCTAGCGCAGTTTGTTGCCTTAATTTTTCTTGGTGCTCTTTTTTTAACATAAAGGATGAGGTTAATTCTGTTATTCTGAGGCACAGCAAGAGGACAGCCCAACGACTATGCAGCACCAAGCAGCAGATAAAGGCAGCCCCTGTATTTGTCCACATTATAGTGTTTTCTTGTCTGGCTGCACTGAGTTAGTGCTGCACTGATTTAAAATGTGGAAGTTATCTTCATAGACAGAGGTATAAGAAAGACTTCATCTTTAAATATCATCTTAAATTTGGAATAACAAAATGTGATCCAGTGAAAGCATGCAATCCATAATTAGATTGTTTATTATATTTAAAGTTGTTCAGAGGCCTTCTTTATTTGCCTGAGTGGTAAATCTCAGTATCTGAGTCAGAAGGAAAAAAAACTTGTATGCAATGCAGCTTAATTTAGCTGAAGAGATTAAGGCCAGACAGAAGTGCACTAATCTGTCTGCTTTGCACCATTTCAGTAATGCTCAAAAGAGGGGAGGGAGACTGATTTAACCAGCTGTGGAAGGTTGAACCCGAGGAGTTCATGGTCCATGCTGACAATCTCTCAGTACAGTATAATCCCTCAAACCGTCTTGAGAGTGCTTCACATATTTGCTATGGCTGGGTCGGCTGGGAGAAGGCCAGTGGAAATCAACATGTTCAGAAGCATAAGAAAAACGATGGAAAATTTGTACTCATAAGAGAAAATGATGATTTGCACTCATTGTTGACAAAAGATAATACAGAGCTGGGAGCATCACAGCAGTGCAATAGAAGTTACTAGAGGCAAGGAAGAATTCTCTTGTAAAGTGAATGTGAAAAATTAAATATGTTTTACCTGTAAAAGAAGGCTTGGTTAAGAACAAGCTTTTATTAAAACACATATTATGAGAAATGAAATAGCAGATGTAAGTCATCAAATACCTCTCTCCCTTTCACCTACAATGAGAGGCAGTAACTTTCAGTGAAATAAAAAAGTGAAAAATTCAGCTTACTGGAAATTATTTTAACTTCTTAAAATTATACCCAGGACCATAAATTTTAATATAACACAGGCCAAGAAGTCTTAGGAGAGACATAGACGAAACACAAATAAATGTTGGGGGGAAAAAAGAGGGGACAGTACTTAAAAATTATCAAATCTCATGTTTCACTGTGGAGATAGTCTTTATCTACTGGAGGCTGAGATTTCATCTGTATATAAAACACTGACTGCGCCCTGACCCTGTCCTTTCACTGGGCCAATTCACACAGAATAACTGGTGTCCAAACTGTTAAACTCTTTTTGACCACAAAAGATGGGGACAGCATCCGACTGCCTGTTAGGAATGGTCCCCGAGCCTGGTCACTCCTGCACTCTGCCTGAGAATTATCTAGGAGCTGGCTGTTGCCAAAGCTCTCCCAGGAGCTGCTTCAGTAATTGTGCAGCTCTGCTGCCCAGGATTGATCCCTGTCTCTAACTGATGATAGATACCATGTCATGAAGGGCAAGTTATCCCTCACCAGCCTGATGTGGGGGGCCTCTGTCCCTGGAAGTTTCTGTTGCTAGTTTCTTGGAAACTGAATGGATGGAGAACGGGTATGAAACCATGGTGTACCTGAATTCCCATGTGAACCTTATTCTCAGCTTTCTTCCAACCAGAGGCTGCTGCTGAAAGTCACTGCCACAGCAAAGCAAGCCAAGTTACTTCTGATCTCTGAGGAAGGACCAGGATCTGCTTACATGCCTCAGTCCTACAACCTTAACAGTCTGGCAGATTAGTCTGCTTTGGCAGCTGATGATTTATTCTTCTATTATTAGATGTGTTATTTCAAGACAGAGTGAAAAGATGGCATCAGGTAACAGAAATTACTATCTATCTTCCTGCCATTTTGAACATAATTATAAAAAATAGAAACAGGCAAGTAGTACATTAATTATAACTGAAGCCTGAATGCATAACTGAATGTAATTCATTTAACTTCCAAGGTTATTTTGAATCTGCACAAGGCCTTCCCTAGCTTTGTGGACTTGCCCTGTCTTCTTTGTAACTAACCTCAACACAGCCATGAAGCAGAGGAGGAGTTGTTGCCTCACTTTAAAGAGCATTGAGGTAAAAAGAGTATGACCAGACTATTTACGTTATTTAAGTGGTTAAGGATAGAACTAGAGTCTTAGCAGAGTTGTTACAAACCTAACATTTATTTCCATGTGCAAGACAATGGCTCCAGATCCTAGAGAAGTGCCTAGTGGATCTAAAAAACCTGAACTAATCTCACCAGTTTTAATTTTGAGATGTTCAAAATCTTCTAATATTTGGCTTAGAATCAGAGTCACTGTGCAGAGCACTCTTGAACTATGTGGTTGAAGGAAAACACATCCTCCACGAGAAGTTCTGCTACCTTGAAATCAACTGAGACAACTTCAAAATTCCTTCCTCCCACACAAGGATAAGACAAATTTGTTCTGCTATCCTATTGCTTCCAAAGTGCTCAGCTCCTGCTGTGAAATAAACCTGGCCAGATTTCATATCCAGAGTTCACACCCACTGTGATGATTTTATGGGAGACTTCATCCAGTCTATGAAAAGCAGGCAGATGTTGGAGTGATGAGCTTTTTGGCACATTTGGCCATCAGCATCAGGTAGTCTCTAGGTATCTTCTTGCTACTCCCATGTTTTGTTTCAGTTACCTCCATATTTAGCAAAGAACTGAGAGTTACTCATCTCCCTACATTCTGCTACATTACTTATTGCAGAATACAGGCTTAGGTCAAACAGGAAACAATACACTCTGGCCGGCAACTTATGAGGTCAGCAAAGGTGATGTAACTGGTCTATGAAAACTACTTTGTAAATGGGAGATTAGATTAGTGTGCCTTTCATAACTCTCCGGTCTCTCAGAAGGGAAGAGAAATCTGCTTTATTTCACTAGCTTACTGCTTTGATGGTTTATGTCCCAAGGGCCTCTGTTCTAACTTTTTCTCAATCTCCTAAATCTTCAAAATATCATTTTATCTTTTTCCATCTATTTCACAGATCAAGTGGAGCTGAAATTATCCCTCACCTTCTGTTATCCAAACAAATTCCATCACTGCTAAAACCCACTGACAGCTCTGACAAGGCAGGTAAGTAATGAACAGGACATTGAGCTGTAAAGCAAACAAAGTACAATGCCTCCTTCTCATATGAGTAAAGCTTTCTCATCTGTCATGGAATGAAAACTTAAAGAGATTTAATTGGTCTTGAATAAAGTGAGAAAGTCATCACCAAATTCAGGCTGAACTTACCCACACTCATAGGGCATTTTGCAGACACATTGCGACTGATGCACTTTCTCCCATGGCTGACATTTAGGCTCTGTCACTTCTGGTTTCACACTGGGCACTGTAGTAGAAGAACACAGACAGTGCTATTACGGGTCAGAAAAACAAGGGTTGTTAAAGGTCTACCCAGAAATTATCCCATCAGTTGAGCTTAAAATGCATTGAATTATACAACCATGACAGAGTCCCATCCTGCATGTTCATTAAAAATATCTACTGCGTGCAAGGGATCAACACTATTAAAAAGATTATGATACACTTTATAAAGTTGCTATTCAGTTATTTATCCATAGGTCATGAGTCAGGTGGAAGGAGACAAGTACTATGTTCAAGCTTAAACACTCATGTAATTTCTGCAGCAGCTGTTTGTTTCTGCTACACTTAGCAGTGCTGAATTCGAGCTGGCAACAGCTTTATCATTAGGTTTCAGAGTTACTGCCTTCACTATTGTCACTAGAAAAGCTAAGGTTCTGAAATCCTATGTAGTAATAGGAACCTGAATATCTTTATGCGTTGATGGTAATGAAAACTACAAGTCCCATCCTTAGTCCTCAATCTGCACTAACTCTAAACACAAAATCTTGGGTAATTTTCATGATTGCACAAGTGCTGGTCTTTGAGTGCTGAGTTGTATTCCAAGCCTGAAGATTAAATAGGCCTTTGCTAAACTTTCCTCTGGCAATTTCGGTAGCAAGTAATAGCAAAACTTTACGAAGTCCAAATGGAAGCACTTTCTGAGAAAGCTTTATCCTGATTTGTGTTTTAGATTACGTGTCTACTTTAACATAAAAATTTAATACTATTGAATATTGTGGCCTTTAAAAAAAAAAAAATCTGTGTAATGGATTAAAACTTTCCAAGCAAAATAGACAGGCAGAAATTGCTAGAGAAGAAAAAGAATAGAGTTGCAGTGCATTGCAATACAGACAGTAAGCATACCCCTCTCTTGAAGAGAGGAAATTTCCAACCAAAATCATTGCATTGTCTCCATCCTTGAGAGTGGGGATATTGCTGACTAAGTACTCTCATCCAAATGTGTGTGTCCCACTGTGTGTGTGTGTGTGTGTGTTTGTGTATACGTATTGTCAGAGGAGCAAATGGAGTCATCCGCTTGTGCCCTTCTCTGCCATCAAAGCCTGTGGTGCACTGAACAGCTTCCAGATAGAAATGACATATCTTGAAAGTGCAACTCACATTGTGATGGTTTTTCACAACGTTAGTGGCAATTGAATACACTTGGGTGACAGAATATGCAGCAAACATCTCAGGAAATATCTTAAAATATTGCAAGTGACAATACTTGATAGTTATAGGGGAGTGAAAAAACAAAAGGAAACCACAGAAGAACTGAAGCTTCTTGTTTGAGCAGCCCACAGAAAAGACATGCTCACATTTTCTGTGCTTTCTGCTGTTGATATAAGTGTGGCTTCCTTATCACTATATCAGCCACAGCTCTGTCTGTATCTTATCTACATCAGCCGTAGTCTGTTCTGGGAAGAAACTCCTGCATCACACTTGGAGGACGGCAATGGCTTACCTGGCCTCTTGCACTGGATAGTCTTCATGTCAGGAGACCATTTGAGACTGGGCTCACATAAAAGAGAGCGTGCCCCTTCTAACTGCATGCCATGTGGGCAAGACAGAGTTATTCTCTCGCCGATCTCGTATGCAGCTTTCCATGGCTCTCCTCGCAACCCCCCCTCCAGGACAGGGAGGAGGCACAATGTTTCTAAGGATTGAAGCATTTGAGATAGTCACAGTGAGTCAGTGGATTGCAGAAGGCAGTGGCTTATTTTATCTTCTCTCAAATCCCTTAACAAATTAAATGTTATGATTAGCTGACATTCCTGTGGAAACACCTCAATCACGTTAGCACAGGACACCGACTCATCACAGCAGCCAAACATGTGATGCCAAGGACAGAATGGTATGTTCTCCTACTGCCTGCAGGTCCAGCCCTAGCTTGAAGAGGGCTTCTCTGTTGTTAGGACCCATGCTCCTGTTGAGGGCTTATACTAAGGAATAACCTCCTAGCAGGAGGAGAGATCAGGCAGTGATACACGAACGGATGGCATTTAAACAGTATGCACTAACATTTGTAGGCTATCAGTCCTGGCTGGAAGGAGGAAAGGATGCTTTTAAGCTACATGTCTGAAAATCCTCAAGTCTATCCAATCATACTCAAAATGGATTCACAGATAAAATGTGCAGGGGCGGGGAAAAAATCCTAATAGTTACTAACTGCATTAGAGGAAAACAGTGAAGTGGAGAGATATCCAAGATGTAAAACGATCCTTGCAGTTGTCTTTTTATGAAAAGGTGGTTATTTGAGAACTGCATGGTTACCCAGTGCTGCCCATTGGACCTTTTCCTCAGTTTGCTTTAGTCATAGACGCACCCCCATGGTTCTTGGATATAGCCACAGGACTGAATTAATCAACAAAGTTTGCTTCCACGGGAAGTAATTCCAGGATTGGAATTTAGTCTCCTTCACTTTCAGCCTTACATAAAAACAGACTTTATGGGCATGTTTTTATTTCAGTATTGCAATATCTGGATTCAAAGTAAAAGTCAGTTTAGACCTGATTATGTCTAAGGAACTGGGAAATGCAAGTGTTTGTTTTTCCACTCTTGATGTTGGAAAGCAGACATTCAGAGGTGTTTCATTGGAATTCAGGAACAGAATTTTATTTCAAAACACGAATCAATTAGACATACCCTGGCAATACCTATGTCCAACTTGCCACTGTAAATTACTGCCACACTTAGCAACTGGATCACCAACAAGAGAATATCCATGTCTGCAAGCATAAACAATGCTTTTCCCAACAGCGTAAGAGTTTTCAGCATTCTGAAAGAAAACAAACAGGTGACATTTTGGATGCAAAACCTCAGAATCACCCTTACAAAAGCAGTGTTGAACTCCCTTTAATTCTGGAATGCAGTAGCCGAGGACAGTGAGAAGTATTAATGTCACTCTACAATGCACTAGCGAGAGCATCTGGAATATTGGGGGCAATTCTGGTTACCAAGAGTCAGTAAATGTGATCAAAATGGAGAAGATGCTGCAAATAAACTGGTAGAATACAGGATATTCAGGCTATCTTAACTTAGCAATGGGAGGGTTAAAGTTGAAGGTACCCTATGACAGGACTCTGGCAGTGGTATGTCCATGAAGGACCAGGGCTCTCCTGCCAGTGCATTAACTGATTGCAAATATGGCATTAGAAGGGAAACATAAGCTCTTCAACAGCCTTCCGGGGGCATCAGTAGAGGGTATATGGCTTTGCTAATTCTTAGGACGACATGTTATCAGCTTGCTAAAAATTAATGTGATAAGGTCACTCAGAAGAGCTGGACTTGGAGATAGAGGTCTTTTCTCCTTTTTTATCCCACTCTGTTCTAAGGAGAGATTTTTTTAAAAAAAAATGAGACTACTCCACAAACTGCAGGGTTTTACCTTTGCTTTGTGAACCAAAAAATCAATATGGGAGACAACTATTGATTACCAAGAAAAAATCACTGGCAAAAGAAGGAGCAAAAAATTTTGGATCTTGCCTCAGGTTGCAGCTGTACAGAGACAACTAATGGATTTTGAACTAATCCTTTTATCTATTTATTGAGCAAAAAGACTCTAGATGGTCTCATAGCATGGAGAAGGCATAATCCATTCTTCTGAGGGAAGAATTTAGTTTCCCTTGTTAAATGGGCCTGAGTTACAGTCAGCCAAAGACCTTGCCAGATCATGGTTTCACCAGGGAACAAAAAGCTCCTTTTTACACTGGTGAATTGTAATGGTGAGTTACAGGGTATAGACTGAAGATACCTATAATTTGTTTATAATTTTGCTACGGACTTGCTGGATGACCCTGGACAGTTCACTTTCCGTGCTGCTTTTTCTCTAGTTTCCTATGCTTTAATATGTAATTCACATGGCACAGAAAATTTTTAATATGTTTACAGGGTAAAGAAGTAGATTACTTTTCTCTGTAATAGTCCAGTAAAGATTTTTGTTCTGGTTTTGTGTGGGGGTCTTTTATTTATTTAATTTTTAATAAGAATTCTTGTCTAATGTCATGTGAACTTCAGCCAGGAAGAAATGCTAAGAGTTGCTATAGTGTAGCTGTGACGCTAATCTTGCCAAGATAAACACAAATTTGCAAGTGAATATCTGTATTAACTGTAATAGAGACACTGTGGGTAGCGATAGGATGGAAAATAGAGTAGTAGAAATAACTTACTTGAACAAATCCATTTTCCAAGAGAGGAGGAGGTGAACAGAATTCTGTAGGAGTTATGGATAAATCAAAGCAGTGTGGTTCAATCAAGCTATGAAGAAAATCAAAGTATGGTTTATGTTGAATTTAGTCTCCCTTTCAAAACACTGCACTTCTCAGTGAAGCTCATTTTCAAGACTATTATGCTTCCCATTTACATCACAATTATACTTAAGTCAGGCTCTGCCAGGCTATCTGAGGGAAAGCGAAGCAGAATGGTGTCAAGTTTACTGGCTTTTACCCCATTTATGGTCATACGTTGTATCATATTGACAACTTCTGAATTTCATTTTGTTTCAACTTAAATATGAAAGTGACCTTATTTTAGTAAGTTAATTCAATAGCTTATGCACCCTGCTGAAATAATTTTAAAATATTCCTGCAGTTGTTGTCCAAATGTTTTTGGGTTTTTTTCTGCTTACCGAAAATGCTGCAACTCTTCATCTTCACATGGTCGGCTTTCATGCTGCTCTCCTATGCAGGACTTCCCACCGCCACGTGGGGAGGGGTTGTTGCAGGCTCTGCTCCGTGATTTCCTTCCGCTTGAACAAGGACTCCAGGAAGACCAGCAGCTCCAGTGTCCATCAACAACACCTATGCAACGTTTGGGAATATTTCACACTAAAACACTTTGCAGGTTTGTGGTTTAACTAAAAAAAAAAGCATGTGCTGTTCAGATCTAGCGACCATCCAAACTGTGACATTATAAAGAATTCCAGATTGAAATTACCTAATCTTACTCAAACTCATCTTTTACATAAGTATAATTCAATGGAGTCTGTAAATTAGCTATTTTTATATTCTCTTATACTCTGATATCCAATATAAATAATTTTTTAAAAAAGAGCAAAAGTTTTTTAAGGTATTGATACTCAATTGTTTAGTATATAAACTTACTTATAGAAGGTTACATTTTGAGTGGCTAGTATTATCTGCTGCATTTAACGATAACAGTAAAACCTGTTCTTTTAAAAGTATTGTTTGGACATATTAAACCAAGGCTCAGGCTCAGCATGACCCTCCCCATGCTGTACTCCTGCAGCAATATCTGACCCAAGCAGCCACTGCACATCAGCCCCTTACTGAGGTTGAGCATCAGGACAAACAGACTCTGGAGGCAGGAGAGCATGACGCTTCACCATGTCTAAACTCTCACAAGTTTAAACAGTACTGACCTGGCTGATCTTGCACAAGAATTCCCAGCTCACAGGCTGCTCCAAAGGTGTAAGGCTTACAGTAACACACGCACTGAGTTCCTTCCACAACTGCCTCACCACCGTTCTGGCAAGGCTGACATTTGCAGGGATCATTTTCAGCCATGTACTCTTCAATGGCTTGTTTTAGGTAATGCTTTTTGACTGAGGAGCAGGGCACTTCCTTTACCAGCTCATATAACGGTGTTAGCTACTCACAATAGAGAAATATTTATATTAAGTAGTTATAGTTGGGATATGAAAGTTTATGAGCACATTTTGTCATGTAAAATGATTTGTCAAGTATTCTTCTGCAATGCTCCAGCATATGAGAGTTGACAGGTGCTCTGGTTTGCTAGCTAGCTAGCTAAAATCCTATGTTAGTAAGATTAGTTAGCCTAATTAGTTAGCCTTTCAGAAAAGTTACCCTTTTTCTGAAAAATCAGCTCTGCTTAACATCATCCCTTAAAGCTAGTGGTAGATTAGTCACGTTTAAACATATTTCAGCTTTGAGATTACAGTTGAGATAAAAATGTACCACAGACCACCAATGTACAATAATCTGAATTCTCTCCCAGCTATTTCCAGCCTGAAAAGCTGGACATTTAAACAACACATTACAGTATTTCATGGAGCAGTGACTGAAGGTAACAGTAAGCAAAATCATTTTACATTCCTGTTGTCTATTTTCACAGAGTCACAGAATGATATGGGGCTGGAAGGTACTTCTAGAGATCATCTAGTCCAACCCACCTGCCACAGCAGGTCCACCTAGAGCAAGTTGCACAGGAACAAATCCAGGCAGGTTTTGAGTGTCTCCAGAGATGGAGACTCCACCACCTCTCTGGTCAGCTTGTTCCAGTGCTCTGCCACCCTCAAAGTGAGGAAATTCCTCCTCATGTTTAGATGGAACTTATGTTCAAATCTGTGCAAACGTTACCTCTTTTCTGTCACTGGGCACCACTGCAAACAGACTGGCCCTATCCTCTTAACATCCACCCTTTAAGCATTTATAGGTACTCATCAGAGTTCAGAAGGCAGGGAGGATAAACCCCCTCAACATGCAATTTAGAAACATTTTGGCTTCCAGAACCTCCAGTTATGACAAACTTAGAAATGCAGAGAGAAGAAGGGATAATAGGGATATGCAGAAGTTAGCAAGCTGAGTGGAAGCCACACAGATCTGCCAATATGCACTTTGGGAAAGGGGCTATCTGAAATCCAGGCTTTCTCCAATACTAGGGTGACCCTCTCTTCCTAAGCAGAACTTCAATAAAGTTGCTGAAGGCTTCTAAGACTGTAAGTGTCGATCTCCCAAAGGGCCTAGACTCATGATGCATCCGATCACATTAACTTAATGGAATTTCTTCCTGTGAATTTTTCTTTTCTCTTTTATAAAGTGATCTGAAAACAAAATGATTGCAGACTACATCCTGATTAATCACCAGCTACAGCTTAATCATTTCCCTCCTTGAGGTGATCCCATCTGCTCATGTCTGCTTCAGGAAAATAGCCTTACCTTTTGTTTAATTACTATGGGATTGTCTGTCACTGACCGGGCCCAAGAGGAGTATCTCTTACTGTTCCCAGCAGGATCATTCAGCTCTAGATAACTAAGGTCAGCAATAGCCTTTGAGCTTCCTCCTTCTATGTAGGGTTCTCCGTTAATCTTACCGCTACTGCTTCCTGTAGATTGAGGATGGGAAACACAGAAAATACCAGCATTGCTAAATTTACAAATGAAAATGGAAAGAATATATGCAAAAACTATACTAGCAAGCAGTGAAAGGATTCATCAGCGCAGATCAACCGTCTGTGCCTGTATCAAGAGTCTGTTACTATATGGATAATATATAAGAAGTACCTGGGTTTGCAGGTGTCTCAGCAGCCTGCCCAGAAAAGTACTAGTCACTGGGAATGCATTAGCAATGATTGATGAGTGTAGGAGATCCCTTTAAACTAGACACTTGGCGTCTGGGTTCAGTGTCTTAAGAGTTCAGCAAAGCTATCAACACCCACTCCTCATTGTGACAGCTATTTATGAGAAGGTGAAAGCTGGAGACATGTCAAGTGTACAAGTCACTGTGGAACACTTACCTGAAGAACTCTGTAGCACCTTATTCATCTTGGAGCAATCTACTTGCTTGCTTTTCACTAATAAAAAGTTCCAGCCTGATTTGGTGCATTGATGCATGTCCGTTGTGCTCATACCTGCAGATAATCGATCCATTAGCAACGCTGTACACAGAAACTGTTGGATTAATTTCTGAGTTTCCCCTTGGCTTGAGGTGTGTTTTAGAAAGAAAAGAAGCATGAAGTATTATGACTCAATTGGAGGGCAACTAACTAGCACATCCTGTGGGAAGGTCCACACATCGCTAAAACCTATGGGAGATGGGAGGTGTATATGGAAAACATTTATTGTTTCTTTCATCTCTTTGCTGAGAAACACTCCTCCCCACTGAGTACCATCATCCACATCACTCTAGTGTTTGCTGCATTTGTAACTTATTCTGGTTTACACAGTTTTACCCAACCTTCACCTCCAAGTAACTTTTAAGCTTTGACATTATTCAAGAATTAAATTGGCAGCAGAATTCATGTTTAGCCTGATGAGGTGCTGAACGAACTATCAAAACTGTGCTTCCCTGAGCACTGCAGGTCACAGATGTGGATCTAGAATTAAATGTTGTGGTTTGAGCACTTTTCTAATTGTCTTTATTTTCCCTGTGAAGAGAATGTGGTCATTAGTAGAAATCTCTTACTTGATTTTAGGTATTAGTTGGGAGAACATGCAAAGAAATTTTAATTCTTGTTTATTCACTTTGTTTCTTGTAAGAAACACTCTAGTACTCTACCTTCTGCTTTGATTTTGTCAGTATCCATATAAAAAATAAATTTGTAATGTCCTCCTAGAGATCCAGATTGTATGAAATGAGTCCCAAAATGTTCAATAAGTCTTCGGTAGATGTTGTACTCATATATAACTGGAAGGTTGGCCAGTTCCTTCCAGAAGGGCTCCGCAAGAGTAAGAAAGTCTGGGCGGTTGTTAATAAACTGAGCAACTTCCACGCTGTTTTCAATAACCATCAGCTGCTTACTCTGGGGGAAAGAAAAGATGTCAGTCATACTCCACGTCATCATCAGGGTGGTTCCTACTAGTCAGATGACATGCATGTTGTATTAGCTCCTAACCAACAGGTTTAGAGAGCTGTCATATAAGCCTAAGCAACTCAGTGAATGCCAAAAGTATACCCTCAAGTTAGGAAATACATTTTGGTCTGTCATTTATAAAGGCTGTATCATCTTTCTTTTCCTTTTGTGTACCTGAAAACCAGCATAAGGACAAATAAGGAAAACATCACTCTTCAAAGCTAATGTTGGTTTCCAGCACCAGCAGCCTGGCAGTAGCAGCAGCAAGATTTCAGACAAACCTTGCCTGAAAGCAAATCAGAGGCACTAGAGAAATCGTTTTTGCACCCTGTTTCGTCCAGAGAAGCCTGTCTTTGTAAGAGGCTCTAGCCATTTTGAGGATACTGCTGAATTAAAAAATACTATATGTGTATACAATAATGGTGACCTCAGCCTCTCAAAGTTGCTTTTGAATGTTGTTATTCTAAGTCTCAAAATACATGATTCTTAGTGTGGTAAAATGAGCTTGTCCTCTGTCAGCCTGAGGGCCATAAAATGTATAAATTTGTTACTTGATTTTATTTGCTATAAGACAGAGGTTATACTTCATAATTAGAGTTACTATAAAATTATTTATCTAATGCTATTTTTTAAAAAAGTCAAAGACATAGGCACTGTGACCTCCTGGCCGTTTAAGACACCAGATGTCTCTCTTAAAGAGAGTGAAAAGTAAAATTATTTCTCTACTAGTGAAAAGTGTGTTATCAGATAAACTAGCTTTAAGCACAGAATTATTTCAATATGTTTGTTGCAAGCTACTGACAGAGATAATAAAAAATAAAAATGTGCAGTAAATCATCAGAAGAAATGATTAATCAATTATGAGAAGAAAATTATGCTTTTCTTCCTCAAATAGGAAAGAAAACAGTAAATAAATAAATTACTAATAAAGAGGTAGAATGGAGAAAGTAAAAAGAACAGCCAAACTTTCATAATGTATAGCTAAACCAGTGGTATCTTTTTATAGATTTTATGTGTTCTTTGTTCTATCATGCTCTTTTCGCCAAAAATATCTGGACAAAACAAATATTTGTATCTTGTTATAAAAGCACATGAAAAAAATGGTGAAAACGTTTATGCAAAATGCTAAGCCACAGTAACTACTTATGCATACCTTTTGATTCTTGTTTGAAGTACTATGTTGAAAATGCCAGGATCCATGGTTTGATTCTTCTTTGCTCTGTTCGTGTTTCATGTAAGACCAGCTGCTGTTGAAAAACTCATAACTGAAATCATTCTCAATTTTAACCTATAAAGTGAAAGATACAATTCTGTATAAAGAGCTTCATGAAGGATATTCAAAATGATAATTCAGAGAGTAGAGCAAGTCTTTCCTGCTGCAAAAAAAATCCAATGTGTTTTTCAGGCTGAATCAATTTCAGATTTCATAAAAAGTACTGAATGTTATTGGAAAAGCATTACATATATATATTTTAATATATTTGTATATTAAGTGCTTACATTATAAAGTACAATAAGGATTGGTTGGCTTGCTTTTGATAAATGTGAGACAAAATAAATCTCTGAGGCAGTGACTTCAAACAAAGCATAGCTTTGGAAGATCTCCACAAAGCACCCAGAAGCCTTGTGCACATAAGGTTTCTTAGGGTGCTTGGGGCCACTACTTACTCTAAGGAGATGGCTTTACATTCAGACTAAGTGTGAGAGAATTAGAAATCACATCCAGGGAATCACATTTTTTTTTTTCCTTCCATTTCAACAAGACTGATAAAGACTACACCAGTTTGTATTTCAAAATAGTAAGTGACTGCAGAGAGTGAACAGGTGACTTTTACCTGTGTTTAGTGAAATGTACCTGCCAACAGACCCTACAAGCATTGCATCATTCTTCCAGTTTTAGTCATGACTCAATATAAAGCTGTGTTTAATGGACACATACCTGGAAAGTATAAGCAAGAACGCTTTCACTCAGTCTGTAGTATTGTCTCCCATCGCCACTAAAGACCTTTCTGCATTGTCCTCCAAAGCTTTTTGTATGAATGACTCTTCCCCTGGTCTTACCAGTAATGGCATCAAAGCTACAAGAAGAAATGCATGAAAGATCATCAACAATTATTTTACAGGAGGTGAAAATTATAGAGCCATTATAACTGAATGCTGTATCTGCAGATTAAGATCAGGAACCAAGATTTAACCAAGAAAAAAGGATGTTGACTGACAGACTTATATACCTGCAGAACTGCAGTGTGCACAGCATTTTCCAGTTAGGAAAGCAAAATGTTTCTCTTGATTCGTCAACAAAAATGAACACATATCAACTTTAAGACATTCTTAACTTTAAGATATTCATATCTATCAGAACTGATTTTACTAAGTTTTATTGTTCCAGCAATTAACGCAACATAGAAACAACAGAGCCTCCACTCCAAAATGTTCTTGTATTATATGTGAATTATATTACATACCAAGTGATACCACTATACTAGAGAAACTTAGGATAATTATTTTGCTTGGTTTCAGATGGGATATGTAAACAGAGATCCATACTGAACCACAGTATTAGGTGCAACAGCAATGAACAAAAAGAAGCAGCATTGCTGGCTCATTTTTTCTATCCTGATGATTATGTGTTATTGGTTGATAATCCTTTCCATTCCTTAAAATATGTTTTTAAATAGCAGGAATGAAAGATAAAGAGCTGCCTTCTTTATCTGTGCTTCAGATCAATGAGCCAGTACATCCTGGATGCACCGAGCCACTGGCATGATGGAGGCAGTTGTACTGGACACTTTTGCCTATGGAACCTTTTACCATAGGCCGAGGGAATCTCTCTGTAGAGTCAAAGCTTGTAAATACAACCAAAATGTAAATGCATTTGGCACCAGCACTACTGAGCGCAGCACAAAACATTACCCTGCTCCTGTAAGGTCTGAATTCGCAGGTGTTTTATCAATATCACATACAGTCATCTTATTTTCGCATCGATCTTCATCTGCACCGTCTTCCTCACAATCCTGATCTCCATTGCACACAAGAGATCTGCTGATGCACTGACCTAAATAAGAACAAAATGCACGGGGAAAGAAATGTTTGTTCATTAGAAAATAAATCACATAAACTCAAAGCAAAACCCCCATTTATCTACTACTTTAATTAGCTTGTTTGCTCCCAAAATGAACACTGTGTGCCCAGGAGGGCTTGTGAAGCAACAGTAAATGTAGACATAAAGAAACAGTATGTAGTACACTTGAGGAAACCACCACCATTCAAGGTTTATAATATATTGATAACACAGTTGACTTTTAGATTTATTTCCCAAGCTTTCATCCTTTGACCCTACCACTTACGATTAATTGTGATTATCTCACTGGTAGCACGAAAACATGTTTATCATGTTCTTCTGTGAGAAACATCTAACTACTGAGATAATGCAGTCTTTTTTTTGCAAAGGTAATGGAAGCTGCTTGGATACTAGCACTGCCTTAGGGGGCATTAGTTTCCATGACCCAGGTGATTTCCATGGTGTTTGGACATAGCTTAGAAGAGCTTCAAACAATCACATATAAGGTTGCGTTCCTTAATTATATTCTCATCATGAAAACACCTGTACTCTGGGACAAATTAGGAAATCAGAATGACTTAGAGTGGCTACCAAGACTACAGCATATTATCTGCAAAGCTTTGCAACTCTCCATGTGAAAATTACAAACGTGCATAGGAGTCTAAAAAAAAGGAAACACTCTGCTAAATCAAATTTATCTGTTCTGTAAAGCCATTGCCCATTTACCAAATTTCAAAGGTAGCAAGGTTATCTTCTTAACTTTATGACCAGAAATTAGTGGAAAAGATCTTGGATGGTACCTGAGAAACATCTGAACCGATCATCACAGCCATCCTCTGTTGGGCATCCCCTTGTGGGGGTACACGGTCTTGTTTCAAAGGCATCCCCAGTGCAGGGGTTTCCCCCATACTGGCCATAAACTGCCACTGTCCGTCTCCGAATCTGAACGCAAACCAAGGGAGATCTTAGAAAATCCAGATGCAAAGCAGGAAGAGTTTACTAGTGTCGAGACAATGCTACCACTCTACTGCTGTAAGGAAATGAGACATTCACCAGTTTTTCTGAGAGCAATGACACTTGGTATTACCACAATGTGGTAACAAACTCTCAATTTACTGGAAGGACAACTATTTTACCTATAAGGTTTTTGATGCATAAGCTTGGCTAATTTGTTCAAAAATCTAATATGTAACTGAAACCAAGAGAAAGCTGCTGACACATTTCAGTTCTTTTTACATTTTTAATAGGACTAACCATGCCTGATATGAATTTGCTGAAATTCTTCAAAGTAAACAATGTAATTAAGGAAGATGATAAAATCTAATATCAAGTGGGCTACTTCTTGCTTCTAACAGGAATAAGTAGTCTCATGGCACATCTTTAATTTTGACTAATCCCTCCTTAATTGATGCAACAGCAAAGTAAATGAGAAGGAAAATCAAAAGCAAGTGTCTTGCACATCAATAAACTTGCACTGTAAAAATCATCCACTTGTTTTCATCGAGGATAATGCTTTGCAACCAAGTTTTCTTTCCTTAAGATGTAACTTCACTAATGAAAAATCAATGGAATTGGGACTAACCAGTATCAGGAGAGGAATGTCTCTGTTTAAAGAACAGTTCAGTTGAGCTTTTTGGAACAATCACCAAAATAAAAAATACTACATCATATTGTATAATATTTTACAACATTATATCATAGTTTTGAAAAAGAACATAGAAGAACAGGCCAGAGAATGTCCATTCTGATTTCTTTGTCTTCCATCCTTCTTGTTCTCCTGGTACTTTTGTCTGACACCTGACTTGGGGTTTTAAAGATATAGCAACTCCTTAACTGCAGGGGGATAAAAAGCATATACTTGTGAAGCCATGAATACAGAAAAAAAAAATGTGTCTACCTATACCTGCTTTTGAGTACAGCCATCGCACTCAGACCAAGGGCCAAAAGAATTCCAGCGGCAATGGACTGGAGAAGGGCTGCTCCAGTAGTATTTTTTGCATAAAAAAAAAAGAGGAAGAACAAAATCGTCAGGTCTATCCATCCATAAGCACTAGTGCAAAGCTCTCCTAAACAGCAAAGCAGGTCTGCAATAAAAATTAGTGGCAGGATCACGTTCCTTCTAAAGACATTGGGAATTGCTTGTCATGTGTAAGAATGAAAGCTCAGGCTTTCCGGTCACTGGACTAGAGAAGAAACCAGACACATTCACCCAGCCTGAATATCAGCAAGGACGTTGTGCAACTGTATGCCAGCTTCAAAGACCAGCTCCACGCTGCAGAGAGAGGAGAGGTCAGATCACATCCCGAGGTGGGCAGAGAGCTGCCAGGGGCTGTGTGTACCATGGTGTGCAGCAGACAGACCTTCCACAGCAGCTCTCCAACAGCATGTTGCAAATGGTGGACACTAAGGGTGCAACCTGCTCCTAGGACCAGGACTGGCCTGGGGTAATCCATGCTGTGTTTCACAGGTGCATGTTGCTGTGGTTCCCACCAGTGCTATGTGCTCTCCTCCCAAAAGATGTCTGACTCCTCTGGGCAGAGGTAAGGGACACCATGATGCCTCACTCTTGTCACCACTGACAGCAGCACTGGCACCAAACAGGGTCTCCTCTCCCGTGAAGTAAATCTGGAGACCCCTTTAAGCCCTGCCCTATGTCATACACCAGAAGTTGTCTGTTAAATTACACATGCTTAGTCTTCAGCATGTAATTTACTGAAGAAATACTCACCTGGAAAAAATGGGAAAAAAGCCTGAAACTTCCAGCAACAGAAAAATCCCCAGCACCTGAAAAAAAGAGGAGCAAAAGACATCACACTTTAGTTTTCTCGCTTTTCTGTTAGCTTGTGCTACTGTTCTAACTTTCTGCAATGTTTACACAGGTCAGTTTAAGAAATAAAGGAGAGCATCACACTGATATCCCTCAGCTTTGTTGTCAAGCTGTTGTTTTTCAGTTTTCTTCTTTCTTGCAATATTACAATTTCAGCGAAGTATTTCTCCATATATATTAATATTTCATTGCACTTGCTATATTCACTTCATCAGTACAAATTAAGTAAGCAATTGTCTTACCTTCATGTTAGATGAAATACTCAGATATCCAGCAATTACCAGGGAAAATGCACTTCCACTCAATTCAGCAGCCAAAGGAGTCAGTCAGTCTGTCTGCTGCTGTATGTCTCCTCTCATTCTGTCTTGCTATTCCACTTTTCTTTCCCTAAAAAGGCTGAATATTGCTGAGGAATTTTCATCTTAACCCATCTAGTCCTCTCCAGGGACACAGCCTGCTTTGGGAGCTGCTCAGTGTTTTTAAGACGTATAAATCAAGGCTTGGATGTACTGTCTGGGGCTGGCCAAAATTATGAAGAGCATTTACTGGAAGAAGAATCATCTTTTCTTTATCTTCTCTCTCACAGTTTCTTTCCTCTGAACAAAATTTTTCAGAGATCCCAGCCCTCTCTGGTGTAACATACACTACACCAAAGCTGAGACCCCATCTTCAATAGGAAAAGCTGATCTAGGATTAAGCTGAGGTTGCCAAATTTTAATTCTGATCATGAATCTTCAGTGTCCACTTCTGCAGTTGTGTTGAATTTTGTATATGGGTTCTCACACTGAAAATCAACTTATGTACCTAAATGCAAGTTTTAGACAATTCTGGCACAGTCCTGCCTGTGTAAGAGACTTCATAAAATCATGCACAGACCCTAGTTTCAAGGACACATCAACAGCTGGCCTTTTGTGGGAATGCTCTTACAGAATTACAAGCACTTCACTTTCTCTTTCCTCACCCTCCCATGCCCTCATATTTTTTTCTTTTGACTTTTTTTCACTTTCCAGAGCTGATCTATTCCAGCAAGAGCAAGAAAATGCCAGTGCTGGGGAAATTTCCGGGAATTTATCCTAGCGGAGCCTGGACAAAGCCCTTACGGAAAAGCAGCTGCTCTATCTAAAGACTTTTCAAATACTACATCACTGATAAATTATTTATTCTGAACAGTTTATCAGTCTTCAGAAAACCAAATGCTTGGTGTCACAGCATCACTATGTGGTGACTTTTAAACCCCATATTTTCTTGGCATGGTCTGCTTTCCTTAAGAAGAAGCCTAGACTTTGGGTCATGTTATTCCATTCGTGTGAGTGATGCTTATATCCACTCCTCAGAAGTTACCAACCTGAGAGCCAATTTAGGTAAGCCAGAGCCTGTATTTGGAACTTTCCAGATTTAGTAACCTCTCTGATAATGTAATTCATACTCTTTCATCACGTCATACATATTTTATTGCTTTTGATTGAAATCCTCATGCTCCTATTAAGTTTTATGACTGATTTGAGCAACATTGTCAGTGGTCATTTGGCTACAAAAGAAATTATTAAAACCAAGTTAAGTCCTTTAATAGCTGGTCCAGAATACGGAAACTCTAAAGAATATTTTACCTCTCCAGACATATGTCTTGATCTTGCACTTAGCGTTTTTAAAGGTTTAGATAACAATTTCACTTTCTGTAAGAACATCATTAGCTATAATAACCCTCAAGATAAAGATATACTGTAATTTTCTCACAAACAAAACATGCAAATAAACATAAAGAGGACAAATACAGCTACTAAAGAAAGTAGCGGGGGGAGTAATGGGTACTATATTCAAATGAGTTTATATTGATGGAGAGTCTTCTTGCAAGAAGCATTTCAGCAAGACAAAATGTTACTTTGGCAGATGATGAATAATAGTCCTTTTAGCACACATTTTCAGGTACCTCAGCCTAAAGACTTTACCTTCTTCCATTTGGAAACAGGATCCTGGCTTCAGCAGTAACAAAATCAAAGAGACTGAACCAACAAGGTGCAAAGTAGAAGGGGGTTAGAGTTGAATTCATGTCACACCTAGGACTGAAAGTCCACAGGTCCCATGGCACTTAACTAGTTTCCAGTGGATGGATGTTCAGTCTCCACGACAATGGGACGGTGTATATTTAATTGATCTTTCATATCATAGGGTACTTATAGTAACTTTTTTCTACTTAGCATTCAGGCTCTGGACCATTTAGATAGTTTCCTACTTTTGTGTGTTTTTGATACTCAAAGCTATGTGTAGTTGCATGACTTACAACGGAATTTGATGACAAAGGACTATTCAGCACCTAGCACAGTCCCAGTCTGACTGACAGACACTTCTAAAATAACAAAAGTTATAATAAAAAGCCCGATTGAGGGAGCTCCCCAATTACTTGCCCTCGCAGCACAGTAGTGAGGGGTAGAGTGCAAATTACAGAGAATATGGGGCTGATTTTCACTTAGTGTTAGTGAAAATGGCAACGATCTACAAACCATCCTGCAGTTAAAAATGTGATTTATCATAGCAACTTTTTCCTGGACCTTTCTATTGTCCATTCCGACATAAACTGTCCTTAGGCTTAAAAATTATGTTTTGGGGAAGCAAAAGAGCAGCAGTTTGAGACACTCAAAGGGTTAGACATAAGGCAAGGCATTTCTTGTCTTGCACCAAATGATAATTCTAGCACAAGAATGATTAATGCAATGCTTCACTTGCTGGGCTAATGATATCCTGCTTGGTCTGGAGACAGCATGAAATGGTATTGTCTGTATTCTACTTCACACTAAGGTCAGCCAGAATGTAATTATATCAGTGATATTTCCCTGTAGACTTCCAGCCTTTTATAGGATTGATGCTAAGGTTACTCAATAGTTTACCAAGCTTTAAATAGTCTTGTGTCTTCATTGTCCAAGTTTATTATGTATTATGGCCCTAAAGACAGTCTGTACTCTGTGACTGCTGCAAATGCCGAGGATCCAGTGACAACTGAGTGGAGAAAGAACATCTTGTCATTATGGCTTTAAATTGTGAAATTGACTTGAAGAGTTTTTGGATTTGTTTCTGTTTGCTAATGCCANTTTGTTTTTAAGCATTTTAATTGCTTCTTTTGTTTTTAATTTATTTGTCACATTTCAAGGATTAATGACAATGGCTTGGGACATGTCTCTATGAAATACGTCAAATAGCATTAATGCTGGGCTAACTGTAATGCAAATGATTTGTTCTCAGGGGACCACGTAGAAGGATATTGCCTTAGATACCGGCATCCATATGCTGCAGAAACTACACTAAACAAACAAGTGTGGTGTGATTTCTGGATTGAGTGAGCTGCGTTGGAAGAGAAGAGCTCATGTTATTATAATTCAAAATTCAGAGAGCTTTAGTAGCATATAGGTAATAAATCAGACTTGTCTAAAGCACAGACATTTCAGCCTGTGTGTACACAAAGGTCATCAGTGGGCACACAAATAATTACTGTTCTTTAGAGTTAGAGCCTGAACTTAGGACATAAAACATGGTGAACAAATTTAGCAGCTTGAAAGTGCCCAAAGTTGTAGCTGCTATTCCATTTTTCCCACATCTTTCACTGCTTTCACTTCCAGTCTCCACCTTGTGTTCCTTCTGCACATCTGATGCTGGCTTTGGAACACTTCAGTCCTCTCTGTGAGCCAGTTGAATTTATTACAACAGAAAGTAAATGCAGCACAACAATCTGGGTGGTTTTGTGCTGTTTTAATGAATTAGAAAGTCTGGTGGACAACATAAATGAGGAGAGGGTAAAAACATACAGACACGGAAGAGAGAGAGAGGAGGAAAGAGGTGGGAAGTGTGAAAGGAGTGAGGGCAGCAGGAGAGCCTTCTGCTTGCAGATGCAGCCAGCTGCTGCATCTGCTCAAGTGCCAGTGAACCACCTCCTTGCACAAACTCTTCTGGTCACTGGTCATCCTAGACTAGCACATATAGACCACCTCACTGCTCACTACTTCACAGGACCCTCCTGTACATGATGATGGCATCAAAATTTGTCATCCTATCTAGTGATGAGTTGCCCAGACAGGCCTGATTTAGGTGTTCATTGAAGTTGAGTATTTATTTTTCATTTCTACCGTTACCGATACTAGCCTCCTTGAGACATCCCAGTTTCAGGCTGAAAAAAAATGCAAAGGTTCAGCCTTTGGAGATGACTGCAGCCAAAGAATGGATAGTAAATATGAAGGCCATGCACTCTCAGCAAGTTTGCCAATGACGCCAAGCTGTGTGGCGCAGCTGACAGGCCTGTAGAGATGGGGTGCCATCCAGAGACCTGGACAGGCCCGAGAGGTGGGCCTGTGCCAACATCATGAAGTTCAACATGTCCAAGTGCAAGGTCCTGCAGGTGGGTCGGGGCAATCCCAGGCACAAATGCAGATGCAGAGTATGGTGCAGAAACAGAAATGACACAGCGTTGACTTTTGCCTCCCCTAACTTTTGGCTGGCTACATGTACAACAACCATCAGACTGCAATAAATGAAAATGTATATCACTAATAAAAAAGGGCTGATGTATTTGAAGAGATTCACCTGAGCTCCAGAGACTGTGCTCAAACTCTGTTACTTCCTCTACAACAAGCTTATAAGCCCTTCAAATTGGTGTGATGTCCTTTTTTGAATTTGAATTTGATTATTCTGGCTTCTGTCTGTACTTGCGGTTCAGTTCAAAGGAGCAGCACGGAGGCACAGGGTCAAAGTACTTCAGTAATACATATTTTTTTGTGTGTGTATGTGAATACCTATCTCCCTCTGTGCCCATATTAATAATGTACTTTGTTATTTCCAGATATAAAACTCTCAGAAAATTTCTGCCTATCAAACCGTGCCATTACTGGTATGTACTAATTTTGATTACTATGGAAAAAACAGATTTAAAGTTGTCTAAATTGGAAATGTTTTTATCTGGTAGTGGAGACCATAACACTAAATATCTTTGAAATAATCTGCATTTCTGGAGATGACACTTGTTCTTACATAGCCTGTAAACACATCCCATTCTGTACTTATTTGGATGAAATACCATCATGACAGTGAGTAAAACTGTGATGTTTCTAATATGGACTGTAAAACAATTAATAACTAGGGAAAAGTATTTAGCAAACACCAATGTCCAGGCCTCTATGGCTTTGAAATATTTATTAATGATAAAAAAAAAAAAAAAAAAAAATAAGAACACTGATTATTCCAAGGACAGAATGTAAAATACAAGGCTTGTGATAGCAGAAGCCTCCTGTTTCCTCCATGTGTGGGCTCATGGCAAGAGAGGTACACACCTCTCCCCGTTTGTTGGTGACCATATGTTCCGTCTTCTGAGCCAGAAATGAAGCCAGGGCAGGAAAATACTGCCAAATACAAGATGCATCAGCATTTTGAGAAAGGTTTATGTTCTATTTTGACTGAAGTCAATAACGAACTTGTAAAACGGTTGAGAGTCTCAGCAAAAAAGTCAGTTTACTAATATTGTTGCTTTGAGGGTTACCACATTTTATTCTGCCATTAAAATACAGTAAGACAGAGTAAGTAGGCTTGGAATTGTCACAGTTTTGTGCCATTTTTACAGAGCAACATTCCCTCAGGCATTCTTCCCTTCTCAAGCAGCCACTCTTTAGGCTACACCTCTCCCTAACATATGTTCAAGAACAACTGGAAAACTTTTCTAATTTACAGCAATTAGTTAACAATTACTAACTGACATGATAAACCAAATATAAATTTCTAAGTACTGGCATGTTCTCTACTAGGAGCATAAGTGCTCCTCAAAGCTGAGTCTGCCCTGCTGCACCCGAAGGCAGCCGTTCAGAGACAGAGGCATAGCTCCAATCATATTAATGGGAGATAATTAATTGGATATTTTGGACAACCTTTCTACAGATCTACTGCTGCCTCAACAGACAGACCAGTAACATCATCTCCCTGTGTCCTCTCCAGTAGATGGTCTGTGTGCTGCATGTGCTAGTCCAACCCAGCTCTTGTGGCCACAGCATCATGAACTCCACATTGTGATCAAATAAGAAAAAGTAAAAAAATATCCATCTCATTTCTGTCTCCTCTTTGCACACACAAATAAGGCTGGGCAATGTTTTGTCTTTTTTACTGAAAGGAAATAGCAGAGGGAAATCGTGCATGGAAGTTGGGGGAATTCCCTGATGGAGACAGTATGCCTCAGTTCCAGTAAATGGAAAACTGAAAATGCCTGATACAGGAAAAACATGTTCCAGAATAAACAGAAGATAATGTTTGCAACTGCAGAGTTGAGCTGACCCTTGTTACCAAAGCATTTGTACTTAGGGAAGGTTCTCAGCTGGTGAAAATAATAAAATGCAACAGTGATTTTGATGAAGGAAGGCAAACTTACTTTACCTGGGGAAACAGGCTTTATCTTCAATAAATATAGAACTTGCATTTGTCCTCTTCATTTCATTGCAAAGCCTTTTTTTTTTTTTCCTTACAGTTTGTGTCTACATCTGAATACTAAAGGCAAATCCCACAGCTCTGTACAGGGTAGAGTGCGATACAGGTGATGGGTTTTTCTGCTTTAAAGTGAGTTTATATTTTAATTTCTAGAGAAGCGACAGACTGACCAGGGAAAACAGTCAGTTGTGGGAGACCCAGAGCAAGAGAAATGTAAATTCTTTAGGATGCCTGAAGTGAGATGTGATATAAAGTAAATAAATAACAAATAATATATTGGGCTTATTTTACTGTTTGCAGATTAAACATGAGCACCCCAGTTTTCTCTAATGTTTTCATCTCTGACCTTCCACTTCACTGCATACATATGTATTTTTTCCCCTGAATGTTAAATCTAAAGTAAATCTTGAAATGTATGAACAGTAAATATTTGTGAGAAGTAAATACCTATTACTGAAAGCAAACCAGACCCTTATGTTTACCTAATGCACATTTTGTGCACACTTTTGTATTTATTTATTCGCATACTTGGACACTTCTAATTACAACATACCTGAAAAATTGGAAAATGCACTGTACTGTGTACATGCTATACCAGTGCTTTTAACACTAACACGCACCAAACCTGGATGAGACTTGAAGAACTGAATTACCTTTGGAGACAGTAGGCACTGTTAAGACACATATGTGCATTTCTCCACCTGCCCAGAAGCCTTCTAGGAGGAGAATAACATCAAGTCACACTCTAAGGTGGTGAGAAGTAAAATCATTCACATACTTTTACTAAAGATAAAATCAATCACACATGCACTTGAAACACAGCTAAGTAACACACGGAGGGAATGTGATGGCAGAGTTATAGCTAGGCAAGCATGTAATTCCCCATAAAAAGTGAGAAAAGTGGGAGAGGAAGATAGCCAAATGCTTGAATTTATCTTTAGACTTAAGATGGCTTCCTTTCCTGAGCTTCTGGCAAAAAACTTTTACTTCAATATTTCTGCAGGAAAGCTGGTTTGGTTTTGTTTTGTTTTTTTCCAACCAGTTGAAAACATATTTCATTTCCAAAGAGTATGCCCATGTACTATTCATACCAGAACGTCTCTAAGTATAAAAGAATTGACATTGTTAGCTATGTTTAGATACTCAACTTCCAAGTTAGCAAATTTCAACCATAATGTCTGGGCTTAGATCAAGGCTGTGTCTGATTATGAATCAGGCAAGTTCTGGCAACTTTTTTGGTAAAAATAAAACAAAATATTTCCACTACTGCTAAGTATGTACCAACCCTGTGTATGTGCCTGCACAGAGATATCACTGACATCATCTACTTGGACTTGTCAAAGCATTTGACACTGTCCCACACGATATCCTTGTCTCAAAACTGGAGAGACATGAATTGACAGATGTACCACTTGGTGGAAAAGGAATTGGCTGGATGGTTGCACTCAAAGAATTGTGATCAATGGCTTGATGTCCAAGTGCAAACCAGTGACAAGTGGCATTCCTAAGGGGTCAGTACTGGGACCAGTGCTGTTCAACATCTTTGTCGCTGACATGGACAGTGGGATTGAGGTCACCCTCAACAAGTTTGCTAATGACACCAAGCTGTGTGGTGCAGTTGATGCGCTGGAAGGAAGGGATGCCATCCAGAGGGACCTGGACAGGCTTGAGAGGTTGGCCAATGTAAACTTCATGAAGTTCAACTGAGCCAAGTGCAAGGTCCTGCACCTGGGTCACAGGAATCCCAAGCACAAATACAGGCTGGGAGGAGAATGGGTTGAGAGCAGGCCTGAGGAGAGGGACTTGGGGGTGGTTAATGGATAAGAAGCTCAACCTAAGATGGCAAGGTGCACTGGCAGCCCAGAAAGCCAACTGCACCCTGGGCTGCATTACAAGCAGTGTGGCCAGCAGATCAAGGGAGGGAATTCTATCCCTCTACTCCACTCTGTTGAGACTCCACCTGGAGCGCTGCATCCAGCTCTGGAGTCCTCAGCACAGGAAGCGGGACCAGCAGAGGGCCACAAAGATAATGAGAGGGCAGGAGCACCTCTNGAAGATGATGAGAGGGCAGGAGCACCTCTCCTGTGAGGACAGGCTGAGGGAGCTGGGGTTGTTCAGCCTGGAGAAGAGAAGGATGCGGGGAGACCTAGTAGCGTTTTTCCAGTGCCTAAAGTGGGCTGAGAGGAGGGATGGGGAGGGAGCCCTTATGCGGGAGTGTAGCGATAGGACAAGAAGGGATGGTTTGAAAGGGACAGAGGGTAGATTTAGATCAGACGCCAGGAAGAAATGCTTTACTGTGAAGGTGGTGAGGCACTGGAAGAGGTTGCCCAGGGAAGCTATGGAAGCCCCATCCCTGGAGGTGCTCAAGGCCAGGCTGGATGGGGCTTTGAGCGGAAGGTGCACCTGCCCATGGAAAGGGGCTTGAAACTCGATGATCTTCCAAACCAAGCCATTCTATGATTCTGTGATTTTATATACATAAACATATACACATATGACTGGGCAACATTTGCTTTTCTTTCATTCAGTAATAATCTTTTGGGTTTAATGTGCTTTAGAATAAGCAAGTCATAGACCTACTTTACCCTGGGGAATGACAGATGTTTAAAACACAGGCCTGTCAGCATAAGGTGAGTTTATACCGTTTATTCAGCCAGCCACTAAAACGGGTAAAGTAGATAACGTTTGAATGCAGAATTCATGAAGATCTGACCTTTTTTCCCAAGTTGGTCAAATGCGTTTGTCTAAGAACATGACAGCCAGGGAGATGAGAGGTACAGTTATGTCTTAATACTTATAGGCCTCTTATAAAGTCACATAAATATGGCTGGGAGGAACCTCAGAAGATCATCCAGCCTATTTGACTTGCCACTGTAAAATTTGTTACACCTAAGCCACTTCAGAAAAACATTTGTCCACGCTCTTCTTCAAAACCCCAGGACCATCTGAAGAAAAATTAAGTCCAGTTGTATTCACTGATACAAAAATTTTCTTAATGACTAACTAAATTATTTTCTGCTGCATTGTAAAGGGAACATGGTTAGAAGCTGGACCTCTCCACCTGGAATGTTATGCAAATTACAATTCTGGATTACAATTCCACCCCAGACTGGGGTGGCTCAAATTCTTTTTCTGCATCTCCAGTGAAATTTTTTTCTAGGCATGTGTATGCAGATACTTGTGCATGAATAATGCAACTAAGATTTAAGACAACAGTATCAAACAAAACAAGATCATTATAGGTTGTTTTTTATCAAAATAATATCAGAAAGACAAGAATATTCAGTTGCTATACAACTGAGAAAAGAAGAAAATGGTCGTCCCCTTGTCAAGGAATTTGTGGCTATCTCTTGTGCACCCCTTCCTGTGTTCAGCCAGTACTGCCATGCAGCCACTTCTGCAAGCTTGAGGCTGCCCAGTGAAATCCCCTCTGACAGTCACTGTTTTGGTGCAACAATGCACTACAACCCTGTAATCTACCTAGGTATAAGCATTTAAAAAACAAAAATCGAACCTAAGGAAATTTGTAAAATCTGAGTTATGCTGTTGCATCGCGTAACAGCTGCATCCCACGTTTGCAGCTACCTGTACTGTACAGAATCTATTCATGCCATCATAAAGGATGACTGACTATGAAGAATTTTAATTCAGTATTGGGAAAAACACTTGGAGACTTTCCTTAGAGAAAGTTTGAAGAATTGATTTTTATTATTAAACTCTGGCATTGATTTCAGTGTGATACATGTGAGGTCATGGTTTGTGCTGGCTTTTATACAAAAAATGGGTCTGAGTGCAGGGAAAGAGTATGTAGTTTTCATAAAGGGGCTATACCCTTCCCACCCAGTACTGGCTATAGGAAGCAACAGTATCAGATGTATTTTATGCATTGTATAAGCTTTGTTATACAAGAGTTCTTATATATTTTTAATAATTTTCACTATGTTTTTACAAGAAATTTCATAACTTAGTAATTTTCTTCCACCCATCTTCATTTTAAACAAATAGAAAGCCTTTCATATTGTAATCATTAGTTTCTTAGCAGCATGCAACAGCCCTTTCCATAGGCATTGCTGCTTGCTCATATTTTTTGTTATTATCATAGAGATTTAAGAACAGCATGGATGTTGTTTTCAATATATTCACCTTATTTACAGTTACTGTTTAAAGAGTTTTTACTGAGTTGTTTAGGAGAAAAGTTTTAGTTGAAGTATGCTGTCATCTTGTGGTGACCAGTGTTTCTGGTTCAAATGCACAGTGAAAGTTTTCTTTTCAAATGGAAGAACCTGGATACTATGCAACTAAAGTTATGTTTTTGTGGCTGCTTGTTAAAACACATTCAGTGTAGTTTCCTCCCCAGTAATTCCAAACGAGGTGTCTACCTTTGCAAATCAAGATGACATCCAGAAACAAAGATCCAAATTGATCCTCATGAAAACGTTGCCCTTTAATTCCTCAGTTCTCCTGCAGCCTTCCTGAGACATTGTTACCTAGATCAAAGTGATCAATACCCAAGAGGATACTAAAAGGCATTCTTTTGATCTAAAAGATCACATTTTGAAATAAAGACTTAGGCTTGTCTGCACATCTGAAGATAATTGGTATCAAGCACCAGTTCTGTTCTATCCTTTCCTATCCCTTGAAGTCACACTGATTTGAGCAAAGGGCACCACATGCAATCACAAGTAAGTGATGCAACGTGATAGCATTATACAGAAACTGCTTGAATATCAGTCTTGCATCTGCCACACACAAGTTGTTCCAGCAGTGTTCAAGTTTTGTAGAAGCAGTACAACCCCTCTTTTATTTTTTTGAGCATCTCCCTCCATGGTCACATCAGGGACTGTATGGCTGTACTGCACCCTGGTGATGGTGTGATGTAGTAGCATGACACCAAACCTGTGCAAAAATAAATGCCCCTGAGGTTATTTGGGGCTCATACCTGCCACCTTCTCCACTGCTTAGCCAGCCTGGGTTTTGTTCTCCCTGTCCCTAAGCTGAACTTATTTGTAAGGCTGTTTTGATCCAGCTGTGGGAAGGATTGGGCTCTCCTCTTCCCCAGCAAAGTGCCAGAGCAAAGCAAGGAGATAAGAAAGGTCCATGGGCCTTGGGTGGGATCAGTTGGAGGAAGAGAGGCTTGTGCCCCAGAGGGATGGAAGTAAAAATAGATAGGCATATCCAGCGTCACATTTTGCTTCAGTTTTTCAACCCCAATCAGACTGAACAGGCTGCAGAACATGGTGCTAGAAAGGCACGGGCCTCCATGGTATTCAGTAAGCCCTGATCTAGATGCTTCACAGGATTTTGTGTTTGTGGGCATGACAGAGTTTCTCCCATCACTGGACCTGGCTGGACCCAAACTACTGTGCAGAAGTGGTGGTGGGACACTGGATGCAGTGACAGGCTGCTGTTCCCTACAGCAAAAAGGCAGCCTTGAAATGCAGACACGCCACCTTCTAAATTTTGTACTACGTCCTATGCACAGAAGAAGAGTAAGTTAACCAGTGATGAATTTAGGCCAGTGCCATGAGTCTGTGGGTTTTGAGCAGGTTGGATTTCACTATGGATGGCAGACTCTGTCCTCACCTGCAGCCTGCACAGGAGCTAAGAGCTTCTGGGATGGTACTGGGTCAGCCCCAGCTCTGTCTGTTCTCTACCCTAAAAGTATCTAATGTTCCCAAGTACTAAAAATAACTGCACGATGATATCAAAAACCTTTTTTTCCTAAAAGGTTTGAAGATATGTAAATGAACAAAATTAATTTTATCCCATACAGGACAAGAATAATTCCTCTGGCAGAACACCCTTGCAGGCAGCCAAACCAATATACTTCCTTTCAAGGCTGTTGCCATGGCATCTGTCCAATGTCTTCACAGCATCTTCCAGATCTGAGATCTAATGAGGAAGAAAATGGAAGGGAAGCACTAGGTAAAAGACAGGCAGCAAGGCTGCTCAGAGAAATGTGACTCTAGTCTAGCCTGTAGGATGTATTCATACTGTTTGAGTTAACTGGGATTTTTTTTTTCCTGTATGACATTTCATCCATAGGACACTGAGTTTTCTCTTTTGATTTTTGGTAAGGAAGACAGAATTGCTATAAAAAATATTTTCATTAGGTCAGTGAGGGCAAAATTCATTTTGCCTAACTTCAGTCATCTATGTGCCTAGACTAAGGAGGCTGACCAAACTCATGTTAGAATTAATGGAAGGAGAAGGGTTTCTCCCAAGGACAATTTTTCCAGCCTACTTTAGACACTTAATTTAAGATGGAATTATTTACTCTTTGGAACCATTTTCCTTTAACTACAGGAGCACGGATAGACTAAATGCCTGGATTTTCAGGTGAGGTAAAATAAATACGAGAAGACCTCTGCCTAAGGTGTTGTTCCGGTGATTGAAATTAGCAATCAAAATGAAACAGCTGAAACAGCTGAGTGAGCAGCCTGGGCCACACCTTTGTGGGTCTGGAAACAATACAGCTAAAGTCAGAATGGCTTTTTGCACCATCCCTCAACCTTAACAGAGGTCAAAAGCACTCCAGCACATGAATTGGCGCCAAAGAAATTCAGCAAGAGGTCACATTCATTAAAGAAGTGAGAATAAGTTAACATTGAGACAACTGTACAATGCTGGTTTGTCCAGAAATGAAAATGCAGCAGTCAGATGGAGCCTCCCTCGTTTTGGGATTGTGCCAGGGGATGATGCATTTCTGGGTAAGCTCCACATAACAGGGCTTCAACAGTCCACATGCATTGACAAGGCAGCTCATCGCTGTTTGCTATGGCACAGACCACTGTACTTTGGAATAACTGCATTTTCCATCAGCAAACAGGAAGCAAGAGATTCAGCCTGCCAGATAAACACATACTTTTATCGAGAGTTGTTAGACAAGGTTATATAGTTCTACATATTCTTTATCATCAATTTGTGACCTTGTTTGAGATGATACTGAACTGGTGTTGAACTGGTGAAAAGCACACATTTATTCAATTTGTCTCTGTACATGTCTATGGAAGATAGGTGGTANTTTAAAGCCGCTCACTCTGAAAGTATGCATTACAGCCAAGAGCACCCTGCCCCTGAATTTCAGTCATTAAAACAGCTTCCACTGAAGGTGTAAATAGGGCCAGGAGTCGTCTCTGCAGCCTGAAGAGCTGCGGTCACCTCTCAGGAGCAGCACGGGCACTACAGAAGGAGCACCGGAGTTAAAAATGGCGGACCAGGATGGCAGCTTCAGTACACCCAGCACTGTCTCCTTGCCAGGCAGAAACACACTGAGCCATAAACTCCCCCCGGCC
>VXBJ01000197.1:810848-827818 GCA_013400055.1 Nycticryphes semicollaris | reverse complement strand
CCCTTGGCTCCCACAGAAATGCATTTCTCAAGCCTAACTGGTATACCTTATAATAAGCCTGCAACAGTTTTTTGTTGTCTAAGGGAGACAACAACGAGTTAGACATCTGTTCTAAGTTATGTTATAAAAAAGAATTAGAAAAACAGAAAAAAATTAATTGCGTGGCCTATTAGAAAAAAAGAATTCTCTTTAAGCAGAGGTGTTTTCCTTTCAAGGGTAATGCTTTAAAAAATAACTCTGTGAAAGCATCTCTGTATATGAGAAGAGCAGGTGAAGCTGACTGCAGGTGTCTTACATGAGAGATGAGAAGAGCCAAAAGTGGGCAGGTGCTGCAAACTACTGAACAGCTGCTGCTCTTCCATACTGAAGACTTACTTGGGTAGAAAGATTCAGAGAAAATACTGTGCCACGCTTCATTCAGTCTACTCAAGAGATGTAAATTTTCCTTCTCTTCTTGTTCTGGAATAGAAAGATAGAAGAGAAGAAAGATAAGCAGGTGAGGCAGAGTTCTGCCAGCCCTCTTGTGCCTCTCCCTTTCTGCTGCCTTTGTCAAAGAAAGGGAGAGTGAAAGGGAGTTCAGTTTTGGTCCTTCCAGTCAAGTGTGTGGTCTTGCACTGTGTTTCTGTAAAGCTATGGAAAATGCTCATTCCTGTAGTCACTTGGGAGAACTGCTGTGTCCTTTCCATCTTTGTTGCACATTAACTCTTCTGCCTAATTGACTTTCCTCACTATTCCCCCCTGCAGAAATTGTGTTGTTCTCAATGTGTTAGGTATCTTGCACTTCTTAGTTGCTAGTTTTTACATCTGTGTCTTTGTTGATTGCCATGCCCCAATAAGTCTACACAGAATGGTGCTGTTTTTTTCTATTTTCCTTTCTGACTTGTAGTACATAAATCACACTTTTCTAGAATTTGCAGTTAGTTGCAAGAGGACGGTATGGTATTATCCTGTTCCTATTTTTAAAGGAAGTTGACAGAGTTAGCCTGTATGCTTCTCTTGAATAACAAAGGACCGTGAAGAGCAGAGGCATTTCAAGGCTTTCCAGCAAGGTTAATGACATTAAATTTTTGCTGTCCAGTGAAGGCTTATCTCACCAAGGCTGTGAAGGAGGCTGGGAACAGAGATTACATTGCAACAAGTACAAGTGTTCCTTTCTGTTCTCTGAAGGAATAGCTGCCATCTTACAGACATGTTCCTGGGAGCTTCAGCAAGCTCAGTCATCCATCCTAGGCACTGGCAAAGAGATCGGAAAAGCCATAGTTGTATTTGCCAACTTGGCTGTCTGCTGCCTTAGAGTTTGGCTGCATCTAAAGAGGTCGTGCCTGAGTGGACCAGCTAGCAAGTTAAAAAGCTGAGTTCTGCAGACTTGGCTGTACTCTGCAGAGGACTAAGGGGAGTTGCAAGTGTGGGGGATGGAGGATGACAGATGCTTGTTAGAATCTGGAATTTGTTGGAGTTTGCAGTGTTTGTGCGGTACTTGCTACATTGATATCCCTATCAAAGGCATTATTTCCTTTATCACTGGCAGGGAAGTAAAAACCTTGTCCAATGTAATCTTGGGGAGATTGAAAAAATAAGGTTTTACTTGCAACTGAGTAGTTAATAGCAACAGTTGCCTACTTGTCCTCATGGCCCATCACAGGCTAGTTGGAGGTATAAATCTTCAGCTGCACATTTTTGTCATCTCTCTTATCTTTGTGTAACTTGCAGAGGGACTTAAGAAGCTGCAAAATCCAAGCACAGCCTCACTGGCAGACTACCCATTCATTATTCTCCCATTTAAGAATGCAAACAGTAAAATGTTTTCAAGGAGTGGAAAGTTAAATCAGTTGTATGCTTCAGGTGTATGCCCTAGCTCCATGGCACAATAAAGCACAAAGACACTAAGGACATCTTAGGAGTGTTGCAGGATGCCTAATGAAAATCAAGATGGTGACAACATCAGATATGGAAGCTGTGCAGTGGTGTGTTTGTGTGCTAATCTTTGATACAAAGGGATGTGGAGAATCATTTAAAAACATTTATTGTTATAATGAGCATCAGTCTTGTAATAATGTTTTCTTCTGTGATGCATCCTGTTTAGTGAAACTGAAAACAAGCATAAAATATACCTTCACAACAAAGCATATTGCCTTCCTTGGTCAAGTTTACTCAAAGATTGACTAATGACTAATGAGATACCTCAGCACTCACCTTAAAACCCTAAGGCACTTCATTTTTATGGTGCATCTCTGAATTAAAAACACCTTAAGCAAAGAGTATATGAAGCACAGTTTTTGTGTAATAAATACCAGACATCTCTTGGAAATGAGTTAACTAGGATCACTACTCTGATGCCATGTGTAAATAACCCCATCAAACTGTACTTCATTCTTTCATAGCAGGTAGGGGCTAAGCCTGCAATAAGATACTAGAGATTCTGGCCTTTTCTTGTGTTTCTTTTGCTGCAACGTGGTTTAACAGGCTACCTGTAAGCTAATCTGTCCTGTCAGGCATTACTAGAGAGTTCACCCTGCTCCTCTTTCTGAAGGAGACAAGGAGCAGATGTTCAAGCAGCAGAGTTGTCTGAGCAGACTCACTCTTTCACTTGTCTGCCAAATCCATCTCAGAGAGCCGACTGTGTCTGCTGCTAGGCTTTTAGAATACCAACTTCCCTGCCTTCCCATACCACTCAAGGAGAATGAAGCCAGCTCACCTGTTTTGGTATCGAGATCCTTTCTTGGTTTGGTTTGGTTTTGAATTTCCCTTTTCTCCACAGCTGTTAGTTTTAGCCCTGTTTCTCCTTCTTTGACACAGCAGCCAACCCATCTTGATTCAACCCCTCTTCCCTTCTGCCCTGTGGCAAAAATCTCTCCAGCACACTTGTGTTTTCATACCCAAAAAGCACATACATGTGCTTCTGCGGCTGCAAGTTCCAGAAAATGGGGCTGGAGCTACCTTGCAGGCACAGACTGGGGGCATACTGAAGGAAGAGAAGCAGCCACTTGCAGAAAAATTTAGGGACATCTTTTGGGGCACGCCAGATTTTGACTGGGACCCTTTGACTGTTGCTAAGCAAGGACAGTCTAATTTGTTTCTTTACTAAATTTCAGGTTAGCATCCTTCTGTTTCCAGCACCATTGTGCTATTTCCTCAGAAAGTGACCTTGGAACAGTGTATCTGAATTACCCTGGCCTTGCTGAGAAAGACAACATTTGTCTCAAATCAGAGAACCCTGAAGAGTGAGGACATCTCCCTGTTGTTAGGCATGAGATCCTCTGTTCAGGCCTGGCGTAAAGCCAGGCTTTTATATTGAGTTCTGTATTGTAGAACCCTGTGAAAATTGTCAGAAAAAAACTTCCAAAATTTCATGTGTTTCCTTACTGGCAGCCTTGAGTTTTAAATCATTCCAATTTTGTCTTCCTCTGTTACAGCTAGGCGTTCTGTCCTAACTTGAAAATTATCTTGAACATTTCTTCATCCTGCAAACTCAGAAGTTGCAGAATTCCCTATCTTTGCTGAGTTCTCACAATGGCAGGGTGAAGATGTGTGGGCCAGGAAACTGGGAAGACAGAATTACAACTGCATATTTGTTCAGTTGTTGAATAAACATTTCAGCAAAGCCTAAAATGAGTCATCACATTAAAAGCTGTCCTTTGTATCCTCCTTGGGACTGCTTTTATAAAATGAATATAAAAGTCAGATCCAGTTAATCCAAATCATTTTGCAAATTAAGGTCTACAGGCTTTTAAAAGCATAGCTACCCCAGTGGGCAGGCAGAAGTAGCCTGTATTGAAGTCACCAGACACATTTCAAGTGCAGAGTCCCGAATCCCTCATAGGGTTGCTGAGGAAGCACATGCAGTGTCGAAAGCTGCCATGTGTTCAGACTGAGAAGCGTGTGCTGGGCTGCAGCTGGCAGGAAAATGGATTTTACCCATGAGCTCATGATGTCTGCCCCTGCTTTCCCCATGGACTGGGCTCAAGCACATGTGAGACTACTCAGATTCTATATACCCTTGGTCCTCATGTACACCTTATGCATAAGGCATCTGAATCTGGCCCATAATCCTTTCTTAAGTCAAAAAGAAAAATTTGTATTACACGCGTATCTAAGCTTATTTGCTGTGAATACTCAGCTATAAGAATAATAAAAAAAAATGCCTCTTCCTTATACAGGGAGTAGCTCAGTTTAGAATAGGGGAACATTTTGGTTTTGCTATTTTTCTTCATGTATGTCAAATCCTAAGCCTTTCATTTTACGGAACTAAACATTGTTTTAATATTCTATATATTTGAGAGTATTAAAGAAACATCTCAAAGCAGGTAACCTTTCTGGTTTCTCTAGATGTGTTTCATTAAACATGGAGTAGGTGAATTAATATGACTTAGATACTCAGGATCTGGTTCCAATGCAAGGCTACATGCAGACAGAGGATTCTGCATCAACATAACTGGGACAGTTCAAAATAGATGTCACAGTGATGTTATATTTTCTTAGATTCATTTGCATTTGCCTTTGCAGGGCAAAAGTGAACAAGTTCATTCTGCCTCTGCTCTAAGAAATGCAAGCTGTTTAGCTGGACTTAGACTGAGCTAAGCTCTGCTTCAGTAGGCTAAAATTCTTGCTCATATGACATTTTGGACTGTGCCAATAATGCTTTTGTTTAAAAAATAATCACCAAACCTGTTCCTCATTTGCTGTTGAAGTGGACACGTTATGTTTTCAATTTAAATTACCATGTTTGCCTATAACTGAGCTAAAAAGCCACTGCAAAGTGTGATTCAGTACCCTAAATATTGACTATTTTGCACAGCATAGGGCATCTGAGATATCTGCATGGGAGTGGTAAACATGAGATATTATCTCTAGTAGACCCATGACAGCAGCCGAAGCCAAAAGAGGATTTTCTAGGATATCTAAAAGGGCATGAGGTATCTACATTTAGGCAAATGAATCCTATCCTGTGGAATCTTGGAATTACTCTATTTGAAATCTGGGAGACATAGTTTATCCACTGCCGTATATGCATGTGTTCTCAGCCTTCTCCAGTTTGAGGAGGGTTGAGGCTAAGAATTCAGCTGCCTCTGTGTGCTGAGGTTTGCCTTCCACAAGGAACTTCAATGTCAATTTGTATTTCTTCCCAATCCAAAAAGTAATTATTTGTTTTTACTATTCTACAGGAATAAATGTCATTTCAATCTCCTCCAGAGAGTACTGATGATAAAATTCTCATATTTCTTCCCTTTCATGTCTAGGCATTTCTGATAGAAACACCACATGTTCTTTTAAGATTTTTCAGTGTTTGTAAACCCTTAGATGTTCATAGGTTTTGTGTAACTGGAAAGACTGTTCAGAAACCAGTAGGTGATATTATACTGCATTGGACTATATAGGAAAAGAAGACCTAGAAGGATCATTGCCTTACAAAGGATGACAAGAATCCCTCATCACCAAAAGATACATGAGTTGCAATAGCAATATTGTAATGCCTTATATATGATTTTAAGGAGTTGAAGTGTCTATAGCAATTATAATTTTTTACCTTTAAATATCAGTGCTTGATATATATATTGTTCTTCCTTTTTGCAATGTGACATATTAATACATGATGTGCCTTGAAAATCAACAGCTGCTTTGCTTTCTGTCCTGTGAAAACTAACATTATTTGTTAAGTTTGAGTAACCTCATCAGGTAAAGGGAACTGCATTAAGATTCAGACATTTATAAGGAATTTAAGGTTTGCAATGGTCTTATGGATGAAGTTGTGGGAAGAAAAGTTCAGACAAAAGCAAAGAGCATCGGTCCCTCAAGCAAAGGGAAATTTCAGGCAATGGGCAGGATGTTAGTAGCAATATAAAACTGGTGTTTCTACCCATAAAAATAAATAAAATATGTACAAAACCTTTGGCCCACATAAGGAAAAAATTTCCCAGTGATCAATTCAATTAACTAAAAACCCCTCTGAATGTCACAGCTTTCCTGGCCCAAATAAATATGTAATTAGAGATGATTGCATAGTAAAGATGAAAAAAAAAAGTGTGTTTTTGGTTTTATTTTTGATTTTTATGTTGGCCATGACTCTGGCTCCAAAGCTTTTACAAACTTCAGTAGAACTAAAAGCTGAGTTTTTGCTCTAGACCAACACTTAGCAGTAAAGAAAGGAATAAAGTGGGCTCATTTCACTCTTCGTAGCAGTATAGCCAATTTCAGAAATGTCTCTTAAAACAGCGAAAGTTTCTAGAACTGATGAAACATCTGTTACTAAAATGATCTTTAAATGTACCTCCTAGCTGAAAGATTTGCTTGATTGTGCAAGTGTACCNAATAATCTTTAAAATATTCTTTATTCTGTAAAATTATCAAAGCTTTGGGTAAAAAAAAAAAAAAAAAAGAAAAAATAGATTTAGAGGTGTCTATTCGAGACTGGACTTCAAAACATACAACTTATTTTCACTTTTTAACGTTTTTTTTGCAGAAATAAGAAGCAATACAGGCACTGCACTGTGTATGACAATAAGAAATGGCAGGTTCTTATTGATTCAATGCACTCAGAATCTCATTAGTTATCAAATGGGTCTTAAGTACTGCCAACAAATAAACAACATTTTTTTCCATTCTCCTCTGCCCAAAATCACCAAATACAGATTAGTCTGTAGTGTATTTATTGTTCCTGCTAGAGGTGATATAAAATAAAAATCATTTTTAGATACACAGATGTTTTTTTTTCCCTTCCTTCCTTCAGGCTGTTGAAGAATGCACAGAATGAAGTTCATTTCAAAAACTGGTATCAGAAACTACTGGCAGCTCTCCAGTTCTGTGCTGGAAAAACCCTGAACAATGAGTTTTCTAAGGAGGAGAAACTTATCAGAATTCTGGAAGATATTGCCAAAAATGTAAAAGCTGCCAGTGACCCAAAAAGAAAGGTTTGTTAAAAAAAATACAAATACACACACCCTTCAGGTGTTTTTTTTTTTTTTCTAAGGTGATGGTTCTTTTCTATACTGCCCTTTACATAAATAAACCCAAAAGTTGACTAAAATTTCTGCTGCTCTGAAAAAAAAAGTAAAACACATATTAATGGGCCAACTCTTATCACTGTTATTCTGAAGGTCAGCAGATCTTTTAAGCTGTTTAAATTCCTTCATCAATGGTTTCTCAACCAGACTTGGAGTTGGTCAGAAACAGTGGCAACAAAGCTAGTTAACATTTTACTGGAAGGAACACTCACAGTCAGCACCTCATCCCAATATATTTGACTCCCGTAGAACTGCAGCGTTTCTTGGAAACTTACCTAAGAGTTGTCCTTCACAGTATGAACATCCTCACTTCTCAGCAAGGCCAACCAGAGGGGACTATACTTAATATCTCAAATATAGCATTCAACAATTATTACTATATCTGCAGAAATGCATTCTCGGCAGTCTTGTAGTCTTTTCCAGCAGGTACAGCTTTTATATTACATTAGGTATATATCCAGTTTAAAACTGTTAATTTTCCAAGACAGCTGTTGTTACTTACCTGATGTGTAAAACTGTTGCTTGCTGAGATCTCAGCAAGACAGAACAGAGAACCAAATAAAAATATACCTGCCATTGCTGGTTATCATGAAAGTTATGATGAATTCTTTTTGCCTTGTTAAGGATTCAAAGATTTTCAAAGGATTTTTTAGAAAACTCTGTGTTGCCACTGAGAGCAGCAAAGCAAACATGTCAGTAAAAAGACAGAAATATTTGCAAAGACAAAAATCCACGTAAAGAAAAAGAAATGGTAGTGATATATTATGCATTACTGATGCATAATTCAGATTTTAGAGATTAATCTTAAGGCTGTAGTTACAGTGATACTGAGAAACTCCCAGGCCTTGCAGTTAACATATCTACAGTTAGATGAGGGAGATCACAGTGTTGAGGCAACAAGCAATGAATTGTGAAGTTGTCTAGCAAGGCAAAAAAAGATATGAGATGCAGCAGAGCAGGTGCAAGGCTAATCAGCCCCTAACGAGGGGTACTGAATCCGAACCTACACAACAGCATGAACTAGGTAGTAAAAGCATGAATGTGGAATAAAATAACAGTTCTTATTTTTAATAACTGCCCCTCAGTGTCACCTCATTAGCTGTTATAAGGTTACATGGATGCTACTAGCTCCAGAAGTTGCACTACTTGTTTAAAATATAGAAAGACAGTAAACAGTTTAAAAGCTGCTATTATGTTCTTTCATGTTACCATAATGGTTCACATGTTGCAGGAGGTGTTAAAGGTGGAACTCATCAGACTTCAGCAGTTCTTCCAGGAGGTAAAGGTTTGTCGGCTTCCCCTGAATCCTGCACTTGCTGTCCAAGGCATAGAGACAGATGTAAGTATATCTCATGCAACAGATTAAATTTGTAATTATATTATTTTTTTTTTTTTTAGTATAAAGGGGAAGAGGGAGAGAACAGCTGCATTGACTGGGAAATAGTCTTACTGTTGTTAGTATTAAATATTCACAGTAAATTACCTGTGTCTATGACTCCTATTAAAAATTACTTAAAAGTAAGGAAACAGCAATGTTCTTTGGTGTTACTTGACTTTACTTTGACCACAGTACTAAGATTCAGTTATTCATTGATTACAAACGTTGGCATAAACAATATTTTGCTAGGAATAAGCCATTCCAACTCTGGAGAAGAAAAAAGTACCTAGCAGCAAGAGAAAACAAACCTGAAAAGCCATATGTATTACCAGTTATAGCTGCCTAATTACAGCAATTTGTGCTCTATTTTTGTGCTCTGGCTCATTATCCACAGTGGACCTGATTCTAAGGGGTGCTGATCCCTTCAATTGCCTTTGACCTATGATTCTCCAAGTAATTGCTATTCAGCCTTGATCTCACTGAGAACAGAGGTCTTCCAGCACCCTGCAGGTTTGGTCCAATTGTGTATGATATAAGTCAGAAGAATTTGAAGCCTGCTGTTTCTCACTGCTTTCAGGCTTTTTGGAAATAACAACTAATGGGAAGATATCTCACCATACAGTCATGCTATTTATATTACACCAGCTTGGCTGGACAGATACAAAATGTTTAAATCTGAAGAGAGATTTTTTTTTTTTCATTTTTCTTACATCATTATAGTCCATTATCTTGCTATAAATAAATGCAGTTTCTTGATTGAACTGTGTGTCAGTATAATCATGCAAATTAGCATTTTTAAGTGCTTATAATTACCTAAATTTAATTCACTTTGGTATCATCTATTGATTTTACTCATTGCAAGCACTACTCCCATCTCTATCAGTAATGTGTTATCCCGCAGTAACCTTTCAGGCGTTTATTGAGACATTTCAATTGGCAAAATTCCATAGAGGGTTAGGTTTTCATCATCAATTATAGCTGTTGCACATTGCAGAGGTATGATGCGGCCAAGATAATATCTGCATGCTTGTACCATGCTTTGAGATGTTTAGTTGAAAAGCGAGAGGCAGCTGTGTCTAGTAGTGGCTTTGGTCAAATTAGCCTCCATTGCAGTTCACCCAGTAAGGACAGTGGTAGCTCCTGTGGGGCACTCATTATTTCTGGAAATGGGGCCATTAATTTACCATTGTCTTTGGTGTTTTTTTCAGTGGGTTCCCCCTCATCCCCCCTTTTTTTTAATGATAATGATAATACTGCTCTAACTCACACAGGATTTGCAGTGCTTGGCTCATTAATGCTTTGTGAAGCCCTTTAAGGTCTTCAGGTGGAAAGAGATGTAGGGCATGAGAAGTCAGAGTTATGTTTAATTAATATAAATACCAGATAAAATAGATTGTGATTTTCAGAATTTCCTATATTGTCAGCCAAGGTGAGGTCACCAAAGAAATCAGCAGGTTTTTTGCTTCCATAAAATTTGTGTGATTGGGCATCTTTTTTTCTTTTTTCAGAAAATAATAGGACTAAAGGTTTTTCAGTGCTTCACAGATTCTTATTACATCAGTCTTGTGTACTTCATCCACTTAGTTCCTGCCAAAGTTTATTGTTAATAGACCTGGGTGAAAATAAAAAACACTTAGTACAGAAAATATTATTCATTCATATAATCTGACTATTGAGTCAAACAAATTGTCTGGGAAAAATAAGTTCTCATTTTTCTCATCCAATTAAAAGTAATATCGAGAATTATTTATTTTTGTTATCAGTGCTACTGAGCAGTATTTAAAGAGGTATCTTTTCTGCAGATATTGTATTAGTCTGATGCTTTGTCTATGTGACCCTATTGTTCTTTTCTCTCATCTTTTTTTCCCTGAAGTCATGTTCATATTTTACATCCAATGCTTTTCCATTAAAAATCTCCTTCATCAATGCAAATGCTCCAAGTGGAAACATCAATGTTATTTTTAAGGTATGTTCTTCCTCTAATCCTTAGTTGCTTTTGTATGAAAAATGTTGATTTGAAATTCAGCTAATTTATATTTTAAACCTTGAGTCTGAGAACATTTGATTTGGCTCTGCTGTTCATTTTTTCCCAATTATTTTTGAGACTAGAATTTTTAATGGGATACGCTGAGGCAGTGGACTGAACTATCACCTTTTTGATCAGTAGATAATCCAATGACTGTTCCTTTGTGGAGACAACCAGGCTAAAATATGAAGTTTATATTTTAAACCTAGTATATTTACCACACTGAAGTCAGAGGGCACGCCTTGAAGAATAGATAGTTCAGAATGACTGAATCCAGTGTCCATGTCCATATGTCTCTAACAAATCAAAATACTGGAGTGTTAGAGACTGTATTTGCTACGCAGAACTAATTCAGCCCCTGTCAGTCAAATTTGGAAATAGGGTGAGGAAAAGGGGAGCAAGTGGGAACAGCAGGGGAGCTGGGTCTCATTGGAATTGCATGGAGGAACTGATTCTGACAATAAACTCTGGTTTATTTTCTATTTGTCACCTTCAAAACTTCAGAATTCAGGATAGTGCTGTGTCCATCCACAAAAGACAATACACGCAATCTAAAGTTACTTCTCTTTCAAACAATCAAAAGTCTTCCATAACAGTAAGTACTGTTTTTAGGGAAGAACACTGAAGTTCATAAAATGGCTAAGGGACACAAAATCATAGAATCATAGAATTGCCTATGTTGGAAGGGACATTTAAGATCATCTAGTCAATCCAAAACTGACAAAAAAACATCATTAAACCATATATCTAAGCACTATATAAGCCCGTCTTTTAAATACCACCAGGGATGGTGCCTCAATCGCTTCCATGGGCAGCCCATTCCAATGTTTAATAACACCCTCAGTATAAAAATTTTTCCTAATATCCAACCTAAACCTCCTCTGGTGCAGCTTAAGACCATTTTCTCTTGTCTTATCACCTGTTACTTGGGAGAAGAGACCAACCCCCACCTCTCTACAACCTCCTTTCAGGTAGTTCCAGAGAGTGATAAGTTCTCCTCTCAGCCTCCTTTTCTCCAGTCTAAACAACCCCAGTTGCCTCAGCCTCTCCTCATGAGACTTGTTCTCCAGACCCCTCACCAGTTTCATTGCCCTTTTCTGGACACATTCCAGCACCTCAATATCTTTTTTGTGGTAAGGGGCCCAAAACTAGACACAGCACTCAAGGTGGGGCCTCACCAGTGCCGTGTACAGGGGGACAATCACTTCTTTAATCCTACTGGCCACACTGTTCCTGATCAAAGCCAGGATGCTGTTGGTTTTCTTGGCCACCTGGGCACACTGCTGGCTCATGTTCAACACTCCCAGGTCCTTTTCTGCCACACAGCTGGTCAGTGCTGACAAAGACATTATTCCTAGATATTCTGCTCCAAGTATCGTGCTCCAAACCAGAAGTCTAAAAATTTAGTAAAATAAATTAAAAAAAAAAAAAAGTATTTCTGTGTTGTCTTGAATTTTAATTAAATTGATGGCTGTGATCCTCAGGAATAGAAGTATGCTTTCTAGAGTGAGGCAACCAAAGTTAACTTTTTCTGCATATTTAGAAAGCCATTTCTTATGCTATTTCATCTGAAAATCAGTGTTCAATATAGAGTTTCCTACTTACTTGAGCAACTTCAGCAAAAGCCTGTTCTTGGGGCATTTATACATTTGCGCTGGTTCAACCTATACATAATTTTCCCTGACCGGTATTGGGGCAGTTGGCAAACAACTAACTGTCCAGTTACTGTAGATGTATTATAGGTGACATCACCTTCTACTGTCAGCAAACTGCTGTGCTAATAGCATCTTTTACTTGTTCTGTAGTACCATTGTTCATTTATGAAGGGTAATGCATGCATAAAATGATAAGCACTGATATTGCACTAAATTGTCTACTGACTGTATATGCAAGGGAAGGAAGGAACGTTATGTGGCAAGAATAGGATTTTTCTCAGGTTTAGCTACTAAGAAGAATGAATTAGAGATAAGATTACCTTTAAATGAAAGAAAAATAGATTTTGATTATATTTTTTAAACAATAATTTAGGTCTCCTTGAGTATTTATTTCATGTCAGTAAAAATCCATAGAGTGGAATGATTATATAAAAAGAATAAAGCACTTAAAAATACCAGTAAAAGTCACATGTACTTTAGATACAGTGGGCAGGGGCAACAGAAAAATCTGGACTTTTGTTTTCACAGGCCATTTACTCAGCCGTGGCTGGAGATAATCTCTTCATTACTTCTTGTGGCTACAATTAAAACCCCATTTCACTAAGATTGTTGTTTGACTAACTCCATGGGGAGAGAGTCAACACTGAAAATGAATCATGTCATGGATAAAATATAAATTCATGATAAAATTCCCTTTCAGCCTGCTGCAAATACCAAGTTGTGAAGCTTAACATTAGAAAAACGCTGTCATTTGTGAAAAGGGATCTAGCATTAGCTAGACTTTAAAATGTATCTAAATTAGGATCCTACCTTTGGATTAAATTTTCAAACTCTAATAATTACATAGGAATAATAAGTAGAAAAGCTGCATTTAATCAGGGAGCTTTTGTTACCATCTCTGTGGCTGCCAAAACTGTTTCTGCCTATGTGTACCATTTATTTTGTCCTTTTCTGACACAGAAGGATAAGTAACAACTTTGAAGAAAAACAAGAGGGATTTACTGTCAAATGGACATAGCTGTTTCAGTGAAAGAAAAAATCCAAATGAAATAGGAAGTTATTTCTATGTAATATTGAAGGAGAAACCTGGATTTGTTGTGCCATTTTCAGATAGGCGATGATCTACGTCAAGATATGCTGGTTCTGCAAATTATTCGAGTGATGGACAACATTTGGCTCCAAGAGGGACTGGATATGCAAATGATCATTTATAGGTGTCTATCTACAGGAAAAGGCCAAGGTTAGTTTTATACTTTGAAGTTTATGTGAACTACATTATCCATATCTCATGTAAATAAAGGTATAAAAAATAGTCCTTTAACATTTTATTTTCATGGCTATCTTATTTATCTTCCCTCTTAAACAGAAAAAGTGCTCCAAATTTCTGTTACTTGGGCCATAAATTGCACACTTGCCTACTCCTGAATGTTCACTTTATTTATTCATTTTGCCTCTCCAGAAAAAGGGCAACCAAACTCAGTGAATTTTGTACCAACTTAGGCTAGACTTTTCCAAACACCTCAATATCATCAGCTAGCACAATTCTCAAAAGTAACTCCACACATCAAAAAAGAAAGCTTTGGAGAAAATTGGCCGTACCTACTAAAGTTTTAATCCAATGTGATCCTGCATAGATGTTTAAATGAACTTAGATGCATGTGGCTACAGAAAATACCTGTAGACAAGTGATGACAGCTTCATAGTGTTGATTTGGAAGTATTACTCTAGCAATTTAGGCTGCTTAGGGCAGGCCTGACTCATCTGAAAGCTTTATTCTCTCTTTTATGGTTGTTACAGCAGAGTTGTAGCAGGGATATCAATTGCTTGCTAAAGAAATTTACTGACAGCAATAAGCTTTCTATTTTTACTGACTCTCCAAATCTTTTACTGAAAATAATCCTTGCACAAATAGAAGACTGATGTATCCAGATTACCTGCTGTACAAAAACTATTAAAAAAAAGCGCAACCCCAAATTCATTTATTTCCAAGCCACAAAGAGAAAAGGAGAGAGGATGAATGATCTGAAGAAGCTAGGAGACAGTATAGAGGAATTCACACACATGGAGGGTAGTTAAGGTGACCTGAAAAAGACTCCTTCCTTCTTTGTAGACATGGGAGTCAAAGCTTAAAGCTTCTGCTTCAAAGGGAAGAATACTATTTCTGAACATAATATTATAGTCTCTCTTATATACTAATGCTTAATTTGATTTTTGCCAAGAAAGATACAGGGACCATCTGCAAATAATACTCTCTGCCTGACAGTCTCTTCCTTTCAGCACCACAACAGCACAAAACCTCTCTGTGTGTGACATTTCCTACACGACATCTTTCTGTATGAGTTGCAGAAGTGCTAATATAATTAGTTTACAATTAATGATCAAGGACAATTAAGGATAAGTCACCAAGTGACGTGTCTGTCATCATATGGGTCATGCTTAAGTAGACATGCATACCCAGGTCTTCCAAGTCCTAGTCAAACAACCTACTCCATGGTCCACCTTTTCCACACAAGGGAGATAGCAGATGATAATTTCATAGTCATGTGAATGTGGAAAAGCAGATAAAGCACTGGTAGGATACCACTTTTCAGATGTGATACTTTAGAGGAGCCTGTTACCAACTGAAATTGTTAGAGGAAGTCCTTCCTGTAATGCAGAAAAAAATTGTGTAGCATTCTCAGCAATAAAAATATATGAAATAACTTTTTATTCCATGGCAAAAATCNTATTTTATAAATTTTTAAGCATGTATTTTTTTTCTGCATGGTGTGATCCAATAATATGCAGTATGCATTGATGGTCTTCATATCTTTTTAAAGTTTTCATATGAACTCTTTTCTGTCTGATTAGGATTGGTACAGATGGTGCCAGATGCTACTACACTAGCGAAGATCCACAGGGAGTCTGGTCTGATAGGACCATTGAAAGAAAATACAATTAAAAAATGGTTCCGTCATCACCATCCTTTGGAATCAAGTTACCAAGAGGTAACATCATAAAGAAGCTTATTATACTTTTCATGTTTTACCATGAGAAAAAAGAAAACAAATGGCAGTAAGCAGCAAAAACAAATGACTCGGACTCAAGACAAAAAACTCACGTGAATAGAAGCCAGGGAATTGACTTAAATGCCACTCTCTGAGCAGATATTGTTTGGATGAGGTGCACGCTAATACATTTTCTATAAAAATGTGTCACAGAGATGCTCTGAAATATAGTAGCAAAATTAAGAGTTGAAGTAGAAATTAAGTATAGACTCCTAAAGCACTTATTTTTTAGGTCAATTCTGTGAATACTTTATTTTATATAAACTATGAAAAATCTTGTGGATTTCCTGTATTTGGAAATAACCATGCCAATACCAATAGTTTTAGAAAGTTATTTTATCAAAACTATCTAGTCATATGATACATAAGTTCATGTTTTTCATATCACGTTGTGGGATCTCATGTAATGCATCTGATTTTATTAAATTAGGTGTTATGCATGAGCCAAAAAATTGGAAATTTTATTTATAGAAACAGAGATTTCCCTTTGAAAGCAACTCTCTCTATTCATTCTTTGTTGGCTGGGCATGTTCTCAGGTCTGTGAAAAAACTTTTAATGTTTATGTTGCTCCAACAATTTTTAAAACTCTATTCTGTGCCCACAGTAGATTACGAGCCAAAATTTTAAATTTAAAGAGGAGCCTTGAGTGTTTACCACTCTGAAAATGAAGTGCTTTTATAGAAGTTTATTAGTAGATATATAGCATAAATATATTTGATAAACTTTAGTAATTTTGTAATTATTCCATAGGCATTTGTTCATCCACATTTTCAGTAAGGATATTTGAATTTCCAATATATCATCTTGAGTCAATTAAACAGGAACAATCTTTATAGAATTTTTTTTACAAGTTTATGTTTATAGTATTGTGGTACAAGTGTAGCCAACATTTCAACTGAGAAATGAGATGCTATTTGTTTTTGATGAGAACCTGATTTCTTACTGCAGCTTCAGTTTGTAACAACTACCATTAATGTGGAATGTTCTAAAACCAATTTCTACACATTTTCTTTCAATTTTTTAAACATAAAATAGAGTCAGATCTGATTGCATAGATCATGCATAAAATTACTACTGTGCATTCACCTTGGGTTTGCTGGTGAGTGAACCTTTCTTTTTTACTCCTAATGATTTTTTACTCATACAACACTGTATCTAAGGTGCTCAAAAAACTAATGCAGAATAAACTTTAATATCCTCATTTTACAGTTGGGTGAACAAAATCACAGAAAGCTTAGGTGTTTTATCCAAGGTCATCAAAGTGAGTAGTAGAGTAACACAGAAAATTCAACTAACTCTTGTGCTGTGACCTAAGTCTTCCACAGTGCTGTCATCCATGTCAGCCATTGCAGGTGACAACCTGCATCTACAGGAAATCTTGAATGCCTAAATAATTATTTACCTTGACTAATGTAGGTTTTGTCCAAACAAATGTCGGTCGCAACTTAGGTTGTTTGGGTTTCTATATAAATGAGTTACATTGGCATTTAGATTTGTGGGAGANCCACTTTTCAGATGTGATACTTTAGAGGAGCCTGTTACCAACTGAAATTGTTAGAGGAAGTCCTTCCTGTAATGCAGAAAAAAATTGTGTAGCATTCTCAGCAATAAAAATATATGAAATAACTTTTTATTCCATGGCAAAAATCCAGTCCTATTTTTTAATAGGGTTGTTTGAGTACATATTCTACCCACTTTGAATCTTGTTAAATTGTTGGCTTTGTTGGTACCTTGAGACAGTTATGTCCATAATATTGGTTTTGGTGGTTTTATTTGTCTTTCACAAAACTGCCAGTTTTTACTAAGTGTATTTTGTTTTTTGTTTCCTAAGAGAAAGAGAAAGAAAAAAAATCTTTATATATATA
>VXBJ01000197.1:797197-810514 GCA_013400055.1 Nycticryphes semicollaris | reverse complement strand
GATTTCCTGTATTTGGAAATAACCATGCCAATACCAATAGTTTTAGAAAGTTATTTTATCAAAACTATCTAGTCATATGATACATAAGTTCATGTTTTTCATATCACGTTGTGGGATCTCATGTAATGCATCTGATTTTATTAAATTAGGTGTTATGCATGAGCCAAAAAATTGGAAATTTTATTTATAGAAACAGAGATTTCCCTTTGAAAGCAACTCTCTCTATTCATTCTTTGTTGGCTGGGCATGTTCTCAGGTCTGTGAAAAAACTTTTAATGTTTATGTTGCTCCAACAATTTTTAAAACTCTATTCTGTGCCCACAGTAGATTACGAGCCAAAATTTTAAATTTAAAGAGGAGCCTTGAGTGTTTACCACTCTGAAAATGAAGTGCTTTTATAGAAGTTTATTAGTAGATATATAGCATAAATATATTTGATAAACTTTAGTAATTTTGTAATTATTCCATAGGCATTTGTTCATCCACATTTTCAGTAAGGATATTTGAATTTCCAATATATCATCTTGAGTCAATTAAACAGGAACAATCTTTATAGAATTTTTTTTACAAGTTTATGTTTATAGTATTGTGGTACAAGTGTAGCCAACATTTCAACTGAGAAATGAGATGCTATTTGTTTTTGATGAGAACCTGATTTCTTACTGCAGCTTCAGTTTGTAACAACTACCATTAATGTGGAATGTTCTAAAACCAATTTCTACACATTTTCTTTCAATTTTTTAAACATAAAATAGAGTCAGATCTGATTGCATAGATCATGCATAAAATTACTACTGTGCATTCACCTTGGGTTTGCTGGTGAGTGAACCTTTCTTTTTTACTCCTAATGATTTTTTACTCATACAACACTGTATCTAAGGTGCTCAAAAAACTAATGCAGAATAAACTTTAATATCCTCATTTTACAGTTGGGTGAACAAAATCACAGAAAGCTTAGGTGTTTTATCCAAGGTCATCAAAGTGAGTAGTAGAGTAACACAGAAAATTCAACTAACTCTTGTGCTGTGACCTAAGTCTTCCACAGTGCTGTCATCCATGTCAGCCATTGCAGGTGACAACCTGCATCTACAGGAAATCTTGAATGCCTAAATAATTATTTACCTTGACTAATGTAGGTTTTGTCCAAACAAATATCGGTCGCAACTTAGGTTGTTTGGGTTTCTATATAAATGAGTTACATTGGCATTTAGATTTGTGGGAGATTAAGACTTCTGAATAAGAATTGCATTTTCTGTAGTAGGTAAGATTAAAAAAAGACAAAAGATATTCTTTATGCTTTGGGGTAGAAGACTGATCATTTGAATCGGGAATAACCCTCCCCTGACAGAGGACACTGAATAAGTGTGTTGTGAAAGAGATTGGGTATATTCTCCGACTAGAAGAAGTCGCAATTATTAAATACTTACCACTGAAGTTAGCAGAAAACTCAGAATCCACCTCTGAACGTCTGGTGAACTTGTACATTTTCCTACATCTGTGTGGGCACATTTTTGTCAAATGGCAGGATGTAAAGAGATTGTAAAGAGATTCATGAGATAGATCTGGATGAACCAGTCTACTTACATGAGGCAGACTAGCTGTGAAAGTACAAATCACCATGTAAAAGCGTCAGAAGAGTAGGTTGTATTAAGCACAACTGCTAGTCTGGTTTTTGGTTTAATCACTCTCTTGGGTCTCTCTGCATGACACCCAGTTTGATCCCATAGTCTATTCAGATTCACAGATGCTATGAGCAGAAAACAATTTAGCCTGCCTTTGTCTCAGATCATTTCTGTAAAATGGGGTTTAATTCTTTGGGCTAAAATATTATGAGACTTGATCAATTAGGATCTGAGAAAGACAATTGAGTTCTGGAGAACAAAAAAGATGTCTGTATGCACAGAACAGTACTAAGGGTCTAAAATAACTTTCTTTATAAAGCAAATAGTTAAATTGGTGGATTTCCAACTAATTTCCAAACAATTGTTTTTACAATATATATGCAGACTATTGAACAGAAAATGTCAGCTTCCTGCCAAGAAGCTTGGTTTTCTTAGGTATGTTTCACCTTAGATATTTTCCATAGAATTCTAAGCATCCATAAAATACAAGGTGAAAACTTCACGCATAAAATTGGTCTTGCATTTTAACTCTGAAATTCGTGTATTACTTGTTTGAGTACCACTGCTAGAAACACCCATCTGTTAAAATTCTAACAAAATGCATAGCATTTATAGAACTACCATTTTTGGTTTTCTTGTTAGCATCACAAGCACATACATCTCTGTATATTTCCAACAAATGCTTTTGTTTTACTAATTAGGCAATACAGAATTTCTTTTATTCCTGTGCTGGCTGGTGTGTTGTTACCTTCATTCTGGGAGTCTGTGATCGACACAGTGACAACATAATGCTGACAAATGCTGGACACATGTTCCACATAGATTTTGGAAGAATTTTAGGTCATGCACAGATGTTTGGAAGCATAAGAAGGTTAGTATCTATAGTAACACACATATCAAACTTTAAAGCAGTATTCTGAAATTTCACAGTCTTATCAACACCCATGTAAAAAATAGAAATGAAGATCATGGGGTTTTTTTTCCTTTCTGAATTTTTCAAAATGACATCTTTTCACTGTTCACAAAACCTCTAAAAATACAGAAATTACTGGGGAAGAGATTGAAATGACATGTTGGAGATTCTCCTTCTGTCTAAAAAAAATAAATCTAAACCCTTGTTTGGTCAGAGATTTGAATTATTTATTTTTTTTTTTTTTATAGCAGAGGAGTATTCCTATAATTTATCCAAAACCATAGGTGTATCTAATTGATCACTTTCTTCCCATATTCTGAGAATAAACCAAATTTTCTAGATAGACATGCAGAATAATTACATTATGCCAAATTGCAAACATTTTCATTATCTTTTGAAATTTTATATCTAACCATACTGAGCTCAGGGCATTCGGCAAATGACTGATTTTACATAAATAAGACTGTGATTCTTCTGTGTTTGTGTCTATCTGTGATGTAACTATCACATGACAAAGATAAATAAAATAGTTTGACGTTTGACCATATATTCTAGTTCCTAATGTGAATATACTATGGAGTAATGGATTGTAATGGAATAATAATAGGATNCCTAATAATTTTCAGAACTAGTCCCAGAATTAACTTTGCGCTAATTATTCCTTCCTTTCCTACCCCCCCTCTTTTTTTTCCTTTAAACTGGTCTTTGACTATTCAAGACTATCTCAGTGTGTTAGATAGAAATAACAGCGTGGGAGTATTGATATGAGGGAAGCTGATGGGGATAATAAGTACTTCTAAGCCGGGCAGTCAAAAGATTTAGTTGCAGTGCTCAGAATTATCATCAATCATTCAAGATATGCTGCCTTAATCCTACTTATTTGCTGTTCAAAGAATAAAGCAGACCAGAGTAATAAAAAAAATTGCTCATGCACACTCTGAGTCAAGTGTTGCGTCCCTCAATCCCATATACCTCCTTTTGGAACCTCACAGGAATTTCCTTAAGCAGTAATCTTACATGAGCAAAGAATGATCTGATTTGAATGGCAGGACGAGGCAAATATAGGAGGGGACACAACAACCAAATTTAAACAGAAATCATGTAATAGCAATAATAAAAATAGATGTTAATTTTACTGGTTTACAACTCAGTCATACTACACCTTCTCATAAAGTCTAAGAAAATTACTTAAAATATAGTAATTTCCACAAACAGCAGCCATTTTTTCCTGTTTGTCCATGCAGTATATTGTTTTTAAATGATAAAGAAAAAGAATGTATTTTAGGACCTTCATTCATGGAGCGCCCTCTTGGTTCTTTTAATTAAACTAGGACTCACACTTAACAGTAGGTTGTGAACATCATGGGAAAATGGTTGTCTTCCTCATACCTACATGCAACTGAGGACACCCAATATTAATAACCACAGTTCTCATGAGCTGTACGTACCTTCATGAAATGTAACTCATTATATGTAATGCAAGAATATCACATTTCTACATCATGTAAATCTCAAGCTCTCTCAAAATTCAAAAGCCTCAGTGCCATTTATATCTAGTCATTCCCACAAGCAAGTCCTGAAACAGGCTTATGCTCTGGTTTCTTTAACAGCTCTTTAGATTAGATTTTTTTTTGAGCTCTTTGCACCCTCAACAATATCATGCTACTAAAATAATATTGCTAAAACAGCAGCACCGTGCTTTCTAAACTTGATGATTATTAGTGCTGGTAGGTGGCTTTAAAGAATTAAAAGTATCTGATGAAAATCCTTATACATGCAACTGGTCTTTGCATACATCACATCAACAAACTTTTTTTTTAAATAGAATCTATGCAAATAAATTCAGGTTTATAGAAAGGAGTTGCTGAACTGTTTAAAATAGTCATTCCTTTGAGAATTTAGGGAGACCACTTGCTTGCCACAGCTGTCCATTTTCTATTCTCAGAGAGCGCTTTTTGTCATTAACAAACACTTATTCTTCAGAAAGCTTCACAAGGGTAGGTCCTCTCCAGTATTCTACATATGGAGCATTTCTTCTGATGTAAATAATGTGAAAGGCATACATGGATGCTTTGAGAATTGCATGCTGTCATGCTTGGGCTGCAGTTCTTTCTATCAAATCCAATATGAGTCTTCAGAGAACCCTTTGAAGCCGATATGATTCATGCATTCATGCTCACTTTTGCCTTCGTGATTGCATAACACCTCAAAAAGAGATTAATTAACTTTTCTAATTCCTGTCTTCATCTTTAAATGATGTCCAATAAATATGCTCAGTTTTGAGTCCAAGACACAAATCAGTATCTCAGCTTTTACTGATTTCAGAGGGAAGAAGAATTTTCTATTTTTTCCAGTTCTATGTAACTTCACAGGGCAGCAAATATGTTAAATAGTATTAATAACCTGACTTTACTTGGGTCTAGAAACTAATGTTTCAGAGGTGTTGTAGAGAGACATATGATGTATCTAGCCAATAGCATAATAACAGAAACTCTTCTTGGCAGAAGAATTATTCCCAAAGCCCCACAGGGAACTTTCCCACTAAACCATGAAATTTCATTATCTTTTTTTTTTTTTTTAATCATACTGGATGGCATATTTTGTTAGGGTTAATAAAATATTCCTTCTTTCATTCTCTAATCCAGCTGCCAGATTTCACCCTACATTCCTCCAAAACAGTGAATTCTGCAGATACACTTCAAACTCTATGAAGAAACATTTCTCATTTAATTTCATATACCCATCCTGTTCTTTATCTACTGAGCATTTTCTGGCAATCTCCTTAAGCCCACTCTGACTGAAATAGATGTAATACTACCCAGGTAATCATACAGGACTAGGTCAGTCATCAAATTGTACGGAAGGTTCATGGTTGTACCTGATAGGCTTTCTTTGCTTTTGTTTTCTCCTTTTCAGTTCTGACCAGTTCTTTTTGAACATTTCTCCTTTGGCCAATTAAGCAATAAGAGATCTATTTAAATCCAGTGTTAACAACTGAACTAAACCTTTAGCAGCCTTATCCTCTCCACTACTAGTCACTTACAGCACTGTTATCTATATTTCTTCAGACAAGGATGTGTAGTTTGAAACCTGATGGCAAGTTATGGAGTGGTCCAGCTCTTGGCACACCGCATATACACCTTTTGATAACATGGGTGTCCATTCTTTTTAAAAAATTGCTTTTAATCAGTCATCCTGATTATTTACACCACTCACTGGCCTTTCTTTTCCCTGATCTGAATCACAGAGACCCTCTTGTCTCCTTGCCAAACTAATCCTGTGTCTTGGCATGGTTTTCCCACAAGTTAAATCTGCTAAGCTGGTTTTCTTCTACAGAGTTAATTACTAGAGGCAGCCTAACTATTCCATTGGGAAATTCCAGTTTTTTGAAGGAAGTTTCAAAAATGTGGGAAAATGGTGTTTCCCACCATTTCTTACTATATAATTATCTTTCTATACTGAAAAGCACTTAAGAAAGTCTGAGCATGTGGAAAAGGAGAAGGGTTCCTCTTTATTTAAAAAGTAACATTTTTCATTTTTAGTGTTAATAACGTAAAATGAGTGGTACTGCCTCACTGGAAGTGTTTATTTGAAAAAAAAATGCATTATTTTTAGGTATTTCTTTCTAAAAGAGAAAAGTTGGCATAAAGTCAGGGAAAAATAAGTTGTATCTGTATTCTCTGACTACATTATATCTACATGTGTTTTATCTTTTTCTTAAAAACAGGAAAAAGTAGGGAAGAAAGACAGTAATTTGAGAATTTCAAATTTTACTTTTTTCTTCTTGCTTTTTTAAGTTTTATTTAGGGTACTCATCAAATGAAGAGTCTAAAACTTTAAAGTGAAAACTTTGTTTTTCATTTTCCAAATTTGTGCATGAAAACTGTTGGATTAGCCCATATTACCTGCTGAAAGAGTTCATTAGGAATTTTCAGTATACCTGTTTATTAATTCATTTTTTGCAGTTTAAATTTATTTTTCTGACATGATCTGTCGGGAGTTATAAGTTTGTGTGAACTGGTAACTCCTAATTCTTTGCCACCATTCACTTTTGGTGTTTCCTGTATGCCACCCTTCAAAAATCTCCACCTGAAATACTGGAAAGACTTAATTTTATGGCCTAAAGCACCTTAGTAGTCCCAATGATCTTAATAACATTATACAGATATTTGAAGATAGTCATACGCATAAGTCTTTGTATAAAGACTGAAAGGTGAAATATGTATAAAGAACTAAATGTGGAACAGTGTTTCCTCCGAGATGACAAAACCCAATGGGGCTTGAATTTATGAGGTGAGAAGTCCATCACATTTAAATGTTAAGTGTCTTTAATTGCCCCGAATTAAACACCAAAAGCACTAGTGACTTCTGAGAATGTATGAGCAGCTCAAGTTACAGTCATGAGTTTCAGCTGCACTTCTGTTAGCTTTGTCTGCCTTGAAGAGTAGGTATTTATTGTTGCTGTTAGGATGTTTTCTCTAATTATCAAGCCTGGATGGTAGTTTGCCCTTTACCATTGGTTAGTTTATTTTTTATTTTCAGTAATAGCCTCTTGTGGAGGGCATTCAACTAAGGGTTTTTGAAATCAGAGTAAATTATGTTCACTGTCTGCTTTGTATCCTTAATTTTTTTTTTTTCAAAGTGCCCATACAGTTCCCATACAACATCTGTATGGATTTGACTCTACCTAGTTTTTTTCATCCAAGTGCGTTGTTGTTCTGCTGAATTGAGTTCCCTGGAACCCCGTTCTGGTCTACTGAAAATGACAGTGTCCTTCTTGGCTTTTCAGTCCAGTAAAGCATGGCATAAACTGCTTTCCTATCTTCAGGAACAACCACTTTCTTCAAGGAGTTATCATGTATTTTTCTTAAGAACTATCTGGGCTAGAGAAATTGTCTGATGCCTTCAGAGCAATCAATGGAAATTTCCCCTGCTTTGGGAGATTTACTGCACGTGAATTAAAGTGACTCCCTGTCAGCTCCCTGCTTAAGAGATTTCTTCCTGCCCTATTCCTTCCCTCCTTCTCTTTCTTAGTCATTCCATGATTCTTTTGTAAAAGGTGACTCTGAAGACAGGAAGTTCAACAATAAAACAGAAATAAAAGGGGAAGAATACTCACATTCACTGTCCATTTTGATTATATAATTTTATTTGTTATCCTTTTCGAAGTATAACTGTTAGAGAGATATATTTTTTTCTCTTTCTTGTTCCCATTAGAAACATTTTATTGTATCATCTCTTTCTCCAAAAGCTTCCTATACATACCTTTTTATGTTCAGGGGAGCTGTTCTCACACTGTCAAGCGTGGTGTTCTCTCACACAGTCAAGTATACCTCAAGCACTTTTAAATTAATCTCCGTTGTTTGGTCTCGGTATCTTTTTCTGCTTGTTCTGCACACTACGCCTTTGTCCTTCATCCTTAACTGGAAAGCATGCTGATATACTTAATTCATGTAAAATTTCAGCCCCTGCCCTAAGGAATTTCTGTGCAATTCAACTTCTTCATCAGTGGTTTATTTCTGTTTTACCCAGTTGTATACAAAACTCCTGCAACAATCTATGACTGTTTTCCAAATAGCCACCTCATATGTAACTAAATATTTGCTAGATATGGGATATACGCCCACTTGTTCTATTTATTTTAAGGCAACTTTTAGGTCTGACTTTTAAAATCTTTTTTCCCACTACTGAGGGTCAGTCAGAACACAAAAAGCACTTACCCAACAATCTCTGTTAACAAGAGGAATTGCTCCAATCTCCTTGTGACTTAACTCTCAAGTGTTTTATCAATAGGGTTAGTAATAAATGCTAACAAACATGGAAGATTTGGTAGTTTTAGAAAATGGTATAAGGCATCAGGGATGCTGTACTGAGCAGTTTCAAATATAGTTATTGAACATGAAGTATACAAAGGATGTAAATCCACCCTAACGTTTGTTACCCAACCTGGTTGCTGATGACTCTGAGTGCAGGCTGCTTTCTATGTATCTATCTAAATATAGGATCCTAACTCAGCTCAGAAGGTGCCTGAGCTGGATACAGTACTGCCTTTTAACCAGTCAATATAAGATGCACAATTGCAAAAGGACAATGTTTGAAACTATTGAAGAAATGTATGTTCATAAAGCAGAGTACATCACCTTTCAGGGAGGATCATTTGGATTCTTCCAAAACATACAAGCAGTTGGTTGTATAAAGTGGTTGAAACTCTGCAACACAAGTGAATAAATTCTGTGGTCAGACTGCAGAATAACTAGTGACCACAGCAGAGACTGGGGCAATGCAGCCATAGTGAAAACCATCAAGAGATGCCTCAAACTAGTTTCTGCTTTTCTGTCATAAGTCTATTGCCAATTTACTTCTTACAAGGTAACGCTCCAGATGAGTCCCTGTAGCAACACACGCTGCAAATCCTAGGGCTACAGCAAGAACTGTAACCATGTCTAGCCTTAGTTGTAAACATTTGTGTTAGCTGTACTGTCACTTAGCATAGAAATTCTATGGGACCAGGCGTAATCAAATGTCCATGATTTAGGAACTTCAGTTGGCCCACAGTGAAAGGGATTTTGGTTAAGTCAGATTCCTTTGCACTTTGCACAGGCAAAGGGGCGCAGATAAATATTTACTATGCCTCAGCTTACATTGGGAAACTAGATGTTAACAGAATTATGAATCAGAGCCCTTAGTTTAGGTGAGGATTATAGCTTGTTTTCTGCCACATCTGTTAAGCATGATTAAATTGTGATGTAACCAATTCAATTACTGACAGAAGCAGATAAATCTTTCAGAACAAGCCAGTTCAAAGTGTGAAATATTTCTTTTATTACTGATAGTAATACTGGGTAGGTCCAACACTAGTTTTACTGGAAAGCTAACATTAAGGCTCTGAGAGTGAAAAATGATAGTAGCAAAGTTGATATACACATAAGAAGAACTAACTTAATAAATAAGGCATAATTGTTTAAGAACTGTCTGCAGTTATCAAAGGAATTCAAGACATTCTTTCTACCTCTAAAGAGAGATGTTAATATAAAAATAATGTGGGTGAAACTAATCAGAAACTAGACTTAAAATTTGTAGTTAGAAACTTTTTATGCAGTAGTTATCTCAAACAGCATCAGAAATGGCAAGGAAAAAAAAAAAAAAAGGAGTTAAAACCATGTTACCTGGAATAGACTTGACTTCTGGCCATTTGGTATAATGTAAGTCAGAAATATTAGATGCATGTTTTGAACATCCAAGCCATGTATTTACCTGAGCCAAGGTACTAAGGGCATTTAAGAATCTTCCTATGTATGTATTAAGGATATAAGGTAACAAAAAATTCAGTCCAGTTTACCCAAGGCTATGTCTGGTTGAATCTTGAAAACCTCCTAGGATAACCTCTCCAGGCAACCTGTTTCAATATTTAATTATCCTCAGGATAATTAAGGAGGAGTTTGTTTTGTTTTGGTTTTGTATGGCCTCAGCTGTTTAAATTTTTTCTCTTATTGTTGCCCAGATTCATCTTTTTCCTAACCTCCAATAGATGCTGGTTTTAGAATTTTTCACTTCCTAGGTTAACAAGCCCACCTTCTTCAGCCTCTCCTTATAGGCAAGTGCTTTATGAAACCCCTAAACACCTTGGTGGCCCTCTATGTTTAGATGTTTAGTAACATCTTTCTTGTTTTGGCAGGGACTTGACTAACAAGCATTAAGGGCATCAAATGGCTGCTCTCCCATGAGTTCAGCCTGGGATGCTGTTAACCTACATCACTTCCAGGGCTCATATTTGGCTCACCATTGACTCATGCTTGGCTGGCTGCTCACCACCTGGGGGGCCTTGTCAGTGGAGACTGAGGCAAAGGAGGCAATGAATACCTCAGCCTTGTCTGTGCTCCCATGTCACTAAATAACTAGCAGCAGGTCCATGTTTGCTTTGTTCTACCTTTTATTAATGATGTATCAGCAGAACTTCTAGTTCCACTTCACATCCACCACCAGTTTTAACTCTAGCTTTCTTAACACCATTTTTGCATGCCTAAGTAGAGTTTCTGTATTTCTGATTTGTAGCCAGTCCTTACTTCTACTTGCTATATATGTCATTGTTGCCTTGAAGCTTAGTCACGCATTCCCTGTTTGGACAAGCAACTCTCCATCTGTCTGTTACTGGAAATAAAAGCTATTAAAAATACAATTGAGAGTAAATCCCTCAGGAAAAATAAATTCTGGGTTTTTTTAGAGAGCTATTTCAAATTTGCTAATTTACTAATCTCTTTTGTTCCTTTTTATAGCACTGTAATTTCTATTTGGCAATTGAAGTTTAGACTGACATTTTATTTAGATGTGGATGGATATACATCAGATCTAGGTGATTTGAGTAATAAAATCTCAGCAAGAGGCTTTTTACACTTTTCAGGAGCAGACATGTATCTGTGGAACTGTAAGCAAGATTTCTTCACTAGAAGAAAGAGAACCACAGAGAAGTTTTCTAAACAAATCTGAACATAGATTTGCAATACAAGCCAGTGAAAATGTTAGTGGTAGCAACTGTCACTGAAGTCAGAGGGAAAATTAATGGTAAGTCCAGCAAGTGAAGTATTTATATTTTATGCAAAGCTCAGAATTGCTGCTATGTTATGAGGTCACTTAAAATACATTTATATAATTTAGTTTCTATGCTTGCTGAAGAGACTGTCATCTCCTATAACAGTGATCAGAAAAATAATAAGCACTGTAGAGTTCTGCTGGAACATTTGCCTTTCTTGAGTAGTTATTTTTTCCAGGAGGGAATAATTTTGTGAAATAGAGAAGAAAGAATAGATACTATATGACTTGATGTAAGTTAATGTAGTCGTAGCAGAGCGCCTGTAACTTTCACAAATATCATTATTGTAAGTTAAGAAGGCACTGTCTAAATAAAACCATTACAGTGCAGAACTTCTTTAACAACCATTCATGGAAACTACATACCTGTGCTTCAGTATAAACACGGAAGGACGCATTAAATGGCATACCATGAGGTTTGTGATGGGACTGTCATTCTTCAATATTTACATTAGTAACCAGCATGATGGGATTAAGAATCACAGAATCATAGAATGGTTAGAGTTGGAAGGGACCTTAAAGATCATCAAGTTCCAACACCCCTGCCATGGGCAGGGACACCCCATTTTTCAGTAGGGGCCTATTGTAACAGTTTTTGACTGTGATGAAAGTTGGGATTAGCAGTGATAGGTAGTGATAAGCAGAAAGGGGTCTGAGAGTTATGCTGCAGACAAGTTGAATATGAGTTAACGACAGAATATTGAATTGGAAAGCATGAAATGTGAAGTAAAGCTTTTGCTTCATGTGCTACTGCTAAAACTTCAGCTGGAATATTTTGAGCATTTTACTTTTCGGAAGACGTGTATAAGGAGTTGAGAGAAATTACAAGGAGTCCAGAGAAAAGCAATTAAAATTATCAGACATCTGGAAAACAAGACTTATGAGGAAAGGTTGAAACAATTGTGTACAGACAATTGAGGAAAGATATAATAAGTCTGCAAATACATTAGAGGCTGCTGTAAAGAAGATGGGATCTTCATGTTCCCTTAGGAAAAAAAATGAGTAATAAGAGGATGAAAGCACAGCAAGGTTAGATTAAGCATTTAGGAAAAAAAAAAAAAAAAAACAACTCTGCTAGGGGAGATTCTGGAACAGAAATTTGATAGGGAGGTTGGAGAAGAACTCTGTCACTAAAAGCTTTGAGAACAGGTTAAATAAGCATCTCAGAAGCATGTTTATGATCTATCTTGTCCTGGTAAGCAGGAAGATGGAGCATCTCTTGTAGTTCCCCTTCTAAGCATAATTTTTATGACTCTTTATGTGCTTGCTTGAGACAAATTGTATTGTGCAGTTTTTCACTGTTTCATTCTTTAATGTATGAAAGAATTATACTTGCTCATGTTTTTTTCTGTGTCTACAAATACATATGATTACTATGATTAGACATTTTCACTTGGTTTAGAGAAATAAGCACTCGTCCATTTATTTTGTGTGTGTCCTTCAGTAAGCTTTTGGCTTTTTCTGCAAAGCATGTCAGCATTCAAACACTCCCTAAAAGCTTTTCCTATGTTACTGGATACATCTGAATTTCACGTACTCACGCTGAGTACTATCAGTGACTCTCGACGCAGCCAAAATGGTTTTAAATCAGTCAGGGAATATATGGGGGTGTATGCTGATGAGCAGCTGGTTTTTAAATCGCAAACAGTTCCGTATGGTTTCTCAGGGACTATGTCTCCTATGTCTGTATGACAACTTGGACTACATCTGTTTTGATCTTATTGTATTACTGTGTGTGACTTGAACTTTTCCATAACTACACTATTAGGAAGTTTAGACTGGATCAGAGTAAAGGTCATTTGGTTTTGGTTATCTCATATGCTTATGTTACTAATATAAAAGTAAGTCAGAATATCATTCTGAAATATTCTTTACCGTGAGACTAATAGTAGTGAAAACTAAAACCATTGTTGACCTTACAAGCTTTGCTAATCTGTTTACATCTAGTATTTCATAACAAATCCTGATGATCTTACTGGTCTTCTATCCAAGAACGCAACATATTTCTAGCCTATGATGAAGTCTCAGTAAATGTTCCCATCACCCCAAACCAAGTTTGTTTTTGCATGATGATCTCTTCAGTTGCTTGAGGTTTCCTTTCTTTCCTCCCTCTCATGACATATCATCCAAACATTCTTAATCTCCAGAGGAACTGCAAAACACATTCCCATGAAAATCTTAAATCTCTAAAAGCAG
>VXBJ01000197.1:750125-797166 GCA_013400055.1 Nycticryphes semicollaris | reverse complement strand
AAAAAACCACCATAAAACTAGCCTTGCTCCTCACTGAATGACCTGAGTAAACTCTTTTGTCACATCTGCAGTAAAGTATAAGCCTTTAAGGTCCAGGTCTGCAATCAGATTCTGTCATAAATGCCGGTATTACCTTTTTGACTGATTTCTATTATAAAACCAAAGGGCTCATTAATCTCATCTAGGGCTTTCATGGGGAAAAAAAAAAGGAGAAAAAGGGAGTGAACAAGCTGTGATAAGGTAGCTTTAATGATTTTGGAAGGCTTATTGGCTGTACATCTTTGGTCTACCTCAATCCATGTCAGTACTCTCAATAAGGCTTTTTTTTTCTAGAAATGATGGAACCAAGCATTACCATTTTATGGTAGAGGTCATTTACGAGTGCTTCAATTCTGTTTTTCTTTCTGTATTTCTATAAAGAAAAAAAAGGCTTTGGGCCTTCTACAGAGATATGGTAAAAGGGTTTTACTTGAAAATACTTCATCATACCAGTTTTGTTAACCTGATGCCAGTCATTTCATTAATTTGATGGAAGCAGCAAGTTGTAGTAAATTTTAGGTTTTAGGTCACAGGGCTCTTGCCCCATTGGCTGTAACACAGAAAGTGGTCTTTGAACATCCTATGGATGTAGTGTTATAGGGCTTAGCTTGAAGGTATATTTTGGGGTAAGAATATATATCTTTTAGTTAATTTCATATGAGCAAACTATGCAATAGATTTATGTCCAAATGAGTGGCATCTTTCATAGTTATTACTTTAATTAATCCTTTTGGATTAATTGCATTCCTTCTTGCCATCATGCCATCTTCTTGCCATCTTGGCTATGTGCCACAAGGAAGGCTGTCAGTTAAGAGATATGCTGGTTTAAACATAGAAAAGCACCCTACGAGCCAGGTAAGGTTCATTTACACACGTATGTGCGCATGTCATAAATTAGAATGTTAATGTGACACCAGGACATGCAATGTTTTTTTTTTCTTATGTAGGCTAAAACAGCCTCTATTGTTTGCTGATGAAAATTTTCCCATGCATGATGGACAGTGACTTGACTTGGTTGTTTATAATTTTGCTGGAGTAATTTTTAGACTATCCCCTTCTATGTTTTTATATTCCAAAGGAGTTTGTGAAAGCAGCAAGGAACATTTTGCATCTATATGCAGACATTCAGTCCTGTCAATTGGTTTTTCAGAATCCTTTATGTACTCTTCAGTGAGTAAGCATCTCCTCCCACTGAAACTTTGCTTTTTAATATTATTGTGATAAATGACTGTGTTGTTCCTTCTAGTGGGACTTGTCTTCTATACTAAGTTGGTTTTATGTGGTTTTATAATTTCAATTGCAAAGTGTTCTCTTTATGAGCAGTGGGCTTACCTAGACACATGCAGGAATGGAACTTCAGCATCTGACTGATTGCTGGGCGTAACTTGAGGGAGAGGATCTGATATCACAAGACCTTGAGTAAAACCAGGGAAAGCAAATTTCTGCATTGTATTTTGCAGGTTCACAAGGCATGACAGGCCTACCACCTTTGAAGACAGTCTAAAATGATACCAAAACATTTAAGAACACTGTAAAACTTCTTAAAATCATCTTACAAGTAAAATTAATCTATAAATAATAAAATATCAGTTACATGTTCAAATGGATCTTTTAGCAACACCAGGAAGAGAATTGACTAATGTTGCAGTCATTGCATTATGTGGCAGTTGGCTCACAGCCCAACCCAACAATGTTAAACAGCATATTTCTTCTAGTAAAGCAATTTCTGATTGCAGTATCTCCTTTCGTCTCAAGTAGCTTAACGTGGGAGACTTGGACTTGCTCAGAAAGGGCTATGTTTTCCTCTTGCAATTGTGTCTCAAAGCAGTTAGACATCGGAAATCGAATATGAATTATGATTATAATGCATCATATGGGATCTTTTAAGCTGTAGACTTGGAGAATTTGTAGCCCAAATATGTAAATGCAGAAAAGAAGCAGATTTTGCTTTTAAGCATTCTCAAGATGCTAAAATGCTTTTAAATCAAGATTATATTGGATTTCTGTCCACAGATAAGTGAAAATGTTAATGTTTCTAATTTTCTGGCTCTATCTCTCTTGCTTATTGGCTTCAACAATTTGTAACCCTAGTTGCATCAATTTATTTAATAATTAAAGTCTATTTTAAATACCACTGCTAAACAAAAGATAAGCTAAAAAATGAATGAATAAATGAATAAATGGGAAAATCTTGGTCTCTGAAATCAGTAGCAGACACAGGATTGTAATTCTCAGCAAACTACAGCACAAAACTACAGAATAAGTGTGTAACAGTCATACTGCAACATAACTGCCACACTATGAACTCCTAAGTTGCATAATGCAGAAAAATGAAGAAGGAATTAATAAGAATGACTATTGTGGACATTCATAATTCTTAGTACTACCTACCTGAAATTGAGTATTATATTTAAAAAAAAACCCTCAGTGTCTGGGGCTGCTTTGAGGTGAACAACACCCATAGAAGGCCTGCTTTTAAAGCTAGTTTCAGTATAATCCAGAAAGAATTTCAGACATAAGAAAGGGAAAGCCACCTGAACATTTCTCTTGACTCAGTCTTCCAGCTGTAGCCTAGATTTCTATGATAATAGAAGGAAGGTGTTTCCATAGCAAAATGAGGGAAACCCCTAGAAGAAATTCTGTCTCATTTATGAATGAATTGGCAAAGAAATGGGTTCAGACTCAGCCCACATTTGAGGTTTTAGCACGAGAGGTCCTCAAATTTGTTTCTGCGTTCAGGCTTCCCAAGAATATTTAGTTTACTATTTTTTTAATTAAGGGTTAACATGCTGTGTATTTTTCATTGGCATATAGCCCTTTAATCTATTTACATGTCTCTGTATACACAGTTGTGAAGAGTAAATCACCGCAGTAGTTTTGTCTGTGCAAGGATGCAATACGTCACATCTTTCTGAAACTCTCAAATGATAGGATTGTTAGCAGAAGCCTGCCTAATCTGTTTTCTTCTGCCATAGTATGCCATAGCCACAAACTCTGCTAGTGATAAGAAAAAAAGGCAAAACACAGTGTCAGATTGTGCACCTCATTTACTCTAGTATTAATACAGGGTAACTATACAGAAAACAAAGCAATGTATTTAGATTTATTCTAACTTGGGTCAGAAACATCCCTTCAGAATGGTGTATATTTAATGATAGCATCATATATCGAATTTTTTTGTTGTTGTTGGATTGTGGAGTTGTAATTTTTCTCTTAAATTCACTTCCTGTCTAGTAGGGAGGTGAAATTTATATCCCAGCCTTTTTGAGAACAACTTTTAAATATTTCAATCCCAGGTAAGATCTTGTTTCCAGATTCAATTTCAGGCTGGAGTCAAGAAATTAAAGCAATGAGAGTTTAAAAAGGGAAGCAAAGAGGAGCCAGAATAAAACATGTAAGCTCCAAACTTGTTCAGTTGTTGGTTTTCACACTTAGAAGTTCTTGCTATGAGACCTGTCTCTGCCCCAATTAGTCAATGACACCAGGCAGAGCAACAGAGCTGTCCACATTGAGGGAAGGAGAGGTGAAATAATGAGGAAGGTAATACTGGAGAAACAGATGTGAATAATGAATTACAAATATTAACTGTCTTGTATGATTTGCTATTTCCAGTGCAATTTCTCATGTAATTGTTCTCTGTTCAAGGGACCGAGCTCCTTTCATCTTCACATCAGAGATGGAGTATTTCATCACAGAAGGTGGAAAAAACCCACAGCGTTTTCAAGAGTTTGTGGACCTTTGTTGTCAAGCTTATAATATAGTCAGGAAACACAGCCAGCTACTCTTGAATCTGCTGGAGATGGTAAGGAGTTTGTGGATGAAACCCAAAATCAGTTTCGTCTGGTGTCCTCCTTGCTTTTACCACTTCCCTCCTGCCTCCAGTAGCACTGTGAAGCAAAGAGGTATTAGTTGCTGTGCTGCAAATGTTCGTGTTGGCACTTCCTGTGCAAAGGAACTATCCAATTTTAATACTAATTTCTGAAAAAAAAAGAAAAAAAACCAAGCTGCTTGGATTTTTTTTTTACTTTTCTTTAGTGCATTCTTTGTTACAAAATAGCAGAAAACTGTGGAGTACAAGTTTCAGTCAGGAATTTCACTCAGCCATTTTTCTCTAGGTCTTCAAGCGATCATTTACTGATCCCATTCATGGTTACAGCAAGGGAAATTAAACTAAATATTTCAGAGTGGGTGATCCGACAGTATGCAGCAGCACTGCAGCTAACGGTGATTCCATTAAAGTGGGGGTTTTTTTTGCATTTTTCCACTCTCTGTTCTTAGAATGGCAAACACAAAAAAAAGAAAGAGCACTACTCATAATCCATCTTTGAAAATCCTTTCACATAGGATTTTAAGACCTCTAGGAGTTTTTATTCCTTTAATATTCCTACTGTTTCATGTGCTGTGGCAGATTCCATAACTCCTTTATGCCTCTATTGTGTGTGAAAGGTTAATGATTTTTCCCCTTTGTGAATAGAGTGAGAATAGTAAATTAACTAATATTTGCTAAGTTGCTTGACTGAGATATTAATCAAAAATTTATGTCCAGGGCCCTGTGCAAAACATAGGTGACTGGTCTACACATGAGAAAATTTACACAGCTTTATGAACAGAACCCCTGCTGAGATTAAGGTACAGTCAAGAAGTTGGTCTGTAAACACTGCTCTCTAGCTTCTGCCAATGGGAAGGAGCAAAATGGCAAGAATTTGCTCATCTTGTCTGTTCCATGGATTCTCATGCAGTGGTACATTCTGTGATTTGCCAACATGAAGCAGGAAGGATTGCCCCAGACCTCTTAGCCCTGCTTCTAAGTAGTCACAAAGGTGCAGCAAAACTGCATTCCTGTCATAAAGCATAATTTTGCCCAAGTATGTTGTAACCATATTGGCTGAAAGCAGTGCAGAGTGCAATTGTAGGAAATACTGTCTCAAGTTAAAGAGCCTGTGGAAAATTCAGGAGCGCCCATGCTCCCACATCCGCAGCAGTAAGCTGTGCATTTCTGAACAGGTTGCCTAAACCCGCAAGTTGCAAATATAGCTACATCTTCTGCCCACCTCCTTATCCCCAGTGCGGTCCCTTTTCTGCAATCAGCAGAGATAATGATGTTAGATTACTCTGGGATAATAGAGAGAGAGCGTTAGGAAAATGTTCCCAGCAGGAGCTCTGAAATAACTAGCTATCTCTGTCTGGATATAGCTCAGGTTTGTCTATATTCAGGACATGCTGCATCTTCTTTTGTTTCTGCTGATCTTTGTGGAGAGGTAATAGTGCTGAGCTGAAAGTCAGCTTACAGATATGTTTTTACATTTGTCGATGGGCTGCAGTTCAGTCAGTTGTGTTGCATTTCATAATTGAAAAATAACTGGCAGCATACTCACACCCCATCGATGAGCACTGTCCATCAAATGGAAATTAAACAAACAGGGCAAGCAGTGAGTGCCTTATTTGTGCCAGTCACATTTGGAAGTGTGAGTGTGGTTCTGCACGTGAAGTAGGAAGTTGGTTGGAAACTGTTAAGTATCAAAATGTTTCAGTTATGTGGGTCATTTCTAAAAAAACTAAATAGACTGTGAAGAAATTCCACTTCAAATTCATTTCCATGCAAAATACCAGATGGTATCAAGAAGGAACAAGATAAACTAGCCACTGCTTATTTGTATCAATGAAAGTCTAAAATTTCTCTCAATACCTGGAAATATGCATCATTAGTTTTTCCTTACCCTTTCCATATTCTGTTTTCTGAGTTGCTATTTATAAACCACAGTTAAAAAAATCCAGCAATAAGGCAATTTCCAAAAAGCACAGTACTTCACAGGAGTAGTAAACTGTGCTCTGCATGGTCAATAACTAATAGTGGATTCAAGCAAACCATGATTATGAACATCAGTTTGGGGGGGAGGCAGGGGGTTGGCCCAGTTTGGGACTTAATACTTTTTCTTGGTGGTGAGCAGCATGTTTCTAGAACTGTAGTGACATTTGCTACTGGGAGTAAGAAATAATCCATGAATCTTCCATCACTTTCAAAAACAGAAACATCCGTGGGAGACCCAAGAGTCTTCTGGCAGAGTTCATCTGTGTAAATGCCTGTAGTTCATCAGCTTTGCTCTCATTAAAGAATTGATGTGAACTATTATAAAAGAGGGTGATTGTAGGACACAAAAACCTTTTCACTAGTTTAAAAAAAAACAGCAAAATCCATTACTGTTTTAAAGATTTTTCAGGTACAAAATTATTAAAAGGGGCTTAGAGGTAACAAGAGACAACAAGTAACTGATCCACGTGCATTGTTGTGAAAAGAAACACGTCAAGCTAAGAGTGTGAAACAGGAGACAGTACCTAAACAGAGCAGGTCTAAGACTCGAGAACCCTATGTCACACTGCCATTTTTGGAATTTTAATGCATGGAAAGTGCATGCCAGGACTATTAATTTTGCATGGGATGGTGGGCTGAGTATCACACACCAGATTTGAACCCAAGCCCAAGAAGAGCATAGGCAGCTCCTGTCAGTGAGTCAGAAGGACTGGGATAATAAAGTGTTGTAGGTCAAGATATATGTGTGGCCAAACAATGGGAGCAATGCAGGCACTTAAACTTAGGCATCTAGTGACATTTGAGTTGCCCTAGGTGACCTTAGTTGTTTTCTGAACATGTCTTGTCTAATTAGCATCTAGTTTCCCTAGACACAATGTTCAGAAGCCTCGTCCATCTGGGGACTGGAAACATGAAAGATATGCTATATGGAGCAAAAGGGATGAAACAGTAGAATAAAACTCCAGGAACCCATTGCAGCCAGTAAAGCACTGTGTAGGTGCTGCCCAGCTAAATACATTTTTTTCTTTTTGCTTCATCAGATGGCTTTCTGCCTTCCGAAATGAAGACAACTAAAAAAAAAATGCCATTTTTCAGTTACACTGCAGATCATTCTGATTATGTTCATATGTGGCATTGTTCCATTTTCTAATGCAGGGCAAGAAGCTTAATTTTCCTATGCAACAACTGCCTGTTTTGGTTTTCTTTTTTTTTTTAAAGGGGAAAGAAGTTGTTGGCATCTTTTTATAAATGGGTTGAAGGCATACAGATAAATAGCATTGCGGGTCCTTAAGTGCTGAATGTTGTTATTGTCCCTGCTCTAAATTTGCTTAAATTCCTCTCATTGAGCTTTCTGCCTCTGTGCTCCTTGCTAGCCAGAATTCTGAGACAACTATCTTAACTGTCCAGTGGTAGTATAGACTGGGTCAGATATGAAGCAACATTTTTGTCATAATGCCAAAAAGAAAATATGTAAATGAAGGAACCGTGACTTAAAAATATTAAGAATGTTTGAAAGAATAAAGAATATTCCGGCCATCTCTTTTCCCCTTAACTCTATTCATCTCTGAATCAAACTTTAAAATAAAAGTGGTGCTTCCTTTCTTCTTTGCTGTTATCCGCAAAACTCAGTGGGTCTTTCTGTCTGAGCTAAACATAAATATCAATGAGGAATGCACAGCAGTGACTGCAAATTTAGATACATTTCTTTCTGAGCAATATGAAGGAGTGATTTTTTCCCCATTACACACAAAGCATTACTCTCAACTTGCTGTGGTTGTTGAGAAAAATCAGTAGGTTTCAAAGTAAGTCAAAATTATTTTTGTTGTTGACATTTTAAAATGCCTGGAGAGAACTGTATGGGCAATTGGATGCACTCAGTTGTGTACCCTACTCGTATTACTTTGTAAGGGGAATATTTACATTATTTCTCTTTTGAATCTAATTTAGCCAACTAACTAGAACAGCTCCATTCCCCATTGATGGAGAATGATATCCTCTCCAGAGGGCAGTTCTCAGTGCCCAAGTCAGGGCTCCTGCTATGAATTGACATCTAAAGGAACCTTTCTTCTCCATTGACTGTAAAGGGAGTGAACCTACAATCCCTTTGCAGGAGCAGTCCAGAGAGTGATGCTGGGATCAGTAGTGACAAATGAGAAGGTGATGTTGCACTAAATTGGATTCGGACCATGATAGCACCGTGAGCATAACAGAAATATGGTTACTACTGTTTAGGTGACTGCATTTGGTCACCTTCCCTTATTACCATTAGAATGCTATGAAGAAAGCTTAGCAATGCACATATGGAGATTATGATATCCAAAGAGAAAATAAATAACTAAAATAGATCTTTGATTTTGACCCATGCCTCTTTCTGGTACCTCAGTGTGAAGCTTTACAACGCAATATATTCACCTTAGTATTCCATACATTGCTCTAGCATCAGAACCACTTTTCATATCGGCAAAATTTCACAAGTTCTTTCAGTGTAAAACCTTTCTTTTCTCAGCCCCATTTCATTTAAATTTCTTTTCAACAGAACAGTGGACTAACGATATTTCTTTAACTTTAAGATGCTGCATGCAGGATTGCCTGAGCTAAACAGCATTCAGGATCTGAAGTATGTGTATGATAATCTTCGTCCTCAGGACTCAGACCTCCAGGCTACAAGCTACTTTACAAGGTAAAACCAGAATTTAATCCAGTAACTTTATCTCCTTTAGGCATGAAGCAAAGCTGTCAAATTAAAAACAAACCAAAAAAAAAAAAAGCACATTTTTTTTTCTGTTATGTTCAAAGGTTGTAATCAGTGAAATTACACAAAAAGATAATTGGTCTTCACATGTTTACTTTTAGAAAGTCCATTCCTTATGCATGTTATAACTAATCTCCTCAAATTTCTAGAAGAAACAGTTGTGCATTTCTGCTACACTTTTAAGAAGTTACTTATGTAGTACCTAGAGATTTCTTCGGCTTTCATGGTAAAACAATCCTGGCTTATTATCTAGTCAGCTTTCCTCTCCGCTTTTAAATGCAAGAGAGGATTTGTATTGCATAAAATGGTTCAACTTGTTAATGGAGTGAGTGAGGAAGGACCTGGAATTTCTGCATTTTATTTCTTTTTCTGTTCTTCTTTTGACCTTCGGTGTTGATTCAGCAAAGTTATTTTCCCCCTGCCAGACATAGTCTTTCCATGTGCAATATGGTACTAATTCTTTTTTTTAAGTACCTAACATATCTATCACAGAATTGTGTGTAAATATAGGTATGTTTAAAGCTTGATTTGTGTTACAATAATGAAACCTTTCACTTGTTTGTAATAATAACTAGGGATTATTGATGAGGAGCTGCAGATGATGTACAAAAGCAGTTTAAAAGTCCTCAGTCCTGATCTTTCACGTCAGGCCTCTGCATTCCATATAATTCCAACTGTCAATGTGGTAATGCTCTAGATAGAGTCAGTGGAGACTGCCTGGATTTGGAAACTCACTTTCCCATTCTAGGCATAGTATGAGAAAAAAATCTCCATTTCAGAGCCTGTACTGTGCAGCACCATCATTTCCCAAGGACAATCTGTGAATTCATGACTTTGGACGCCACGTACACATGCAAAGCAAGCCAGACTTTTCTGACCTCCTCCTCTGGTGCAATTGCAGGGCACATCCATCCAATTCACAGCAGGACTCCTAGTGAAGGGCTCCTTTCAAATTCAGAGCCCTAAAGGACATTTCTGTAAAGCAGCACAGCTCTCTGCGCAGTGCAAACTGCAAGAGCAATTTCCCCCTACCCTTTATTACAGCCAGTGGATGTGTTGTTGTGAATAAATACAATGAAAGCTAGAACCAGAGCATGTGAGCCAGTCTCATTGTTATTACAGAGCCCCATAAGAAGATTTTTGGGCCATTTGTATTGTGTTGTTTATATGTCTTCTTTTTGAGTATTAGGATCAGAAACTGAGGTAGTAGGTTTGGAGGAGGCTGGAACAGGGACATAGAGAGTTTAAGGAAGACCCTTATTTGAAGGAAAAAGAGAGGGACTTCTCAATAAAACCTATTGTTCCATTACTTTATACACAGCAGAACACTGAGTTCCTTCTCCTTTAACATTTGTTTTTTCATATGCTTTCACTCTTGATTCGTAGCAAGATTGTTTTAATTTAAAGTTTAACTACAGCTTCAGGTCTATGGTCAACTCCTACCTTATCTTTTCCTTTAAAATTTCACATAATCCTAATTACAGATTTCTATTTCAAGTTCAAATGGGAAATGTGCAGTTTCTAAATAAATTGTTAAAGTCTTGATTCTGTCAAATAGTTTGGGTGGCTGTGTCTGTCTCTCATGGGTAAAAATTTCATTTAATTAATGAAAAAAGGCAAGGATATACATAACAAATAGGGAAATGTGAATAACAGCTGGGATTAGGAAGGAGATACGGCTCAATACCGGTTTGGAAGAAGAGTTACTATGCTTTGTTGCCTGATAGAGGTTCATATTAGGGTTTGGGAATCATCTTCAGCCCAGAGAGACTATAAATTTGTCTCAGAAGCCAGCATGTCCTTCTTCCCATTAGATTCTTTGTTAGGGTTGGTGCTAAAGAAATTAAGGCCCTCAGAGTGGAAATGCCACTGAGGTCCTCTTTAGCAAGAAAACTAGCATTATGGTGCAGATCTGCACAGTGCTGATATATATTCAACACTTATATTAAGTAATATTTCTACATGTTTAAACATGAGTAGAACATCAGTCTTCATCTCTAGTAGTACTTTAACTTCTGAAAAGTGTGCCCAGGCACTTTTCAAAATAACGACTTTGGGATGGCCTGATAGCTTGTTTCTTGTGGATCCTACCCAACTGTATAAGCATTTTCGAGCTTGACCCCAAGAATGTTAATATATTAGATTTTTATGGGCTTTGCGTTACTTCTGTCATCTTTATTCCTGACCTTCAGAAAAATGCTTCCCTATCTCTTTGTTATACAAAATGTTCAGGTGAGAAAAAATCCAGTTACACACTGGATCACTCTGTATCTTATTCTTGTATCTATTTTTCAAGCTACCCTGAGAGTTCCAAGGAAATTAAAAGTTTTCGTTATTAGCACAACTTCTGGTAGCGTTGCAATTTGTAGCTCCTTTTTCTCCCTAACTACTTCCAAAAACACTTGATTGTTTTTAAAAATTTCTTTTCTAGGGGAGTGTGGTCATTGGAATGTTAAACACTGCCAGCAGAAAGTTATTTCGTGTACTAAGTACAAGGTAGTTATTGTAATCTTTCAGATTTGATCATATAATGTGTCTGCTGAAAACCCCAATCTTCTTCTAATGGAAATAGGAGAACAGTATTTCTCTGTATTTCAGAAGAAATAGGTTGCTTTTAGCAATTGTCTGAGTTTGGTTTGAGCGATAATACTGACATTGCCTTTACTGTTCTTTAAAAACAACATGAAGTGAAGAACGATGTCGCAAATATTCCTGGCAAAACAGTATTAATTTGTTCTTTGCCGTCACCTTTTAGACAACAGAATAATGCTACCGAAGCTTGGACTATAACCTACTGACCCCTTTCAGGATCGTAAAGCCTTCTCTGTTTTACTAAATTCCTTAGCTCTCATTCTTGATTTAAGACATGGTCAACAGTCTGTGGTCTCATTTGTGTACTGTATTCTTCTCACATCGGGTCAGTTCACTGTTATGAGCTGACAAACGGCAGTGTTAAGCCTCGCAGCTTACAGCTTTCTGGAAGGTCACAGCCTCAGATCATGGATAAACAATGCACCAGTTGAGAGTTAAACAAGAGTTTCTGTGTTTGCTTGTCAGTTCTGTGCACCTAGTGCCAAATGAAACGTTGTCTCTCCAGCATCTGCCCTGAACTGTTTGATCCTTGAAAGCCAATTTGATCTTTCCCCTCTCTCCTTCCCTCTTCCCCTGTCAACACAGTTCTACCGGAAACTGGAAACCCATCTTACCTCTGGATATAAATTTCTTCTTTGGATGTCTTCAAATGCCAGCATGGTGTTGCATGCTGACTGACATTTTTAATGTGCCTGTAAAGGGATGTATATTTAAAATTATTTTTAAGGGATTAAAGTTAGCCTAATGCAATGAATGGAGTTGATTTCAACTGATTGCAGTATGCAATCTAACCCACTCCTAGAAGCCCATGAATAATAGAAGCAATATGGAACTGCTAGCTACTAGTGAAGTGTTATTGTATGTCTTCAGCAGTCTGATTTAGGGGGGGATGCTCCTTGGGTCAGCTGCCATCTTTATTTACATATTAACAGAATCGTTTGTTAGGTACCTGTCATTACCCAGATCAAGTATATCCACTCCAAACCACAAATGCCAGCACTTTCAAAACTGGACAATTCAAAATAACTCCTTTCAAAATGTGATGCTAATCTCAAACTGATCCAGACGATCCCTGTTTCTCAGGTGGCTGCAGACATTCCAGCAAGAAATCTCACAAACAACTGAAACCAGCTTTAACTGTAGACTTCTGAAAGGGCATAGACAAAACTGTGGTACTAAACTGGAAGTTCAAGCAGCTTGTAAAGGCTGTGGTATATGTGCCTCAAGGGAATAGAGGCAGACTTCCTCCTTGAACTTATGTTGTTCAAGGCATTCATACTGTGGTATGAACCCCACGTGCCACCAGCTTAGGGAAGAGGAATGTCCACTGTCCTGGGAGAGGCACATAGGAGGACTAGTAGGGAAACCAGGCTGAAAGAAACACTTCAGGAGAGTATGTGATGTCTTCAGCCCATGGGATCAGAGTTAGTCTGAATTAAACCTGGATTTTTGAAGCCTAGCCAAATAAAGGGTAAAAAGAACAAGATTATTGCCTGTATACTATCACAGTGGGAAATAAGACATTGAACTGAGGCGTTGTCACTACTGTACACCAAAAAAATATCAACTGTCCATTAATAAGTGTTGCTGAAAATTAGAAAAGGTCTGTCCCTGAAAGCAGTAACGTTCTGGAAAAGTCCGTGAAGAGCTGTTGAGGGCATACTAGCCAACTTGTTTTAAAACGGAGCCTGGTAAATTCATGGATGGAAACGTTGGATATAAATGAAACATCATGTCCTATAACATCTGAGGATACCATGAAAATAAATTTTACTCATTAAATGCTGAATTATTTTAGGCCTAAATGGGAATGAGAAGCAGGATGACACCAAGAATGATAAAGAAAATTGTTCTGAAGTTTGGGGTGAATACTTATTATTATATATACAAAGACTAAGATTTGGATAACTGTTCAGTAATAATGAGTGTTTTTGTTCTTAAAAGGCTGTAGAGAAATGCTGATGTGTCCAAAAAGATCTAAGCACCAGTCATCCAGTCATCAGAATACCTATCCCGTAAGAAATGTCTAATTCCTAAAAATCAAGGCATCAGCTATCATTAGTCACCCCTGAAAATGTCAGCCAATCTTTTCATCCATCTCTGTTTACACAAGCAGCCAACTAGTTTGTGCATGTTTTACCTGATACTGTGATTTGACAGTTTTGTACCAAGACTGTAAGCCAAATATGAAATTCAAAGTCAGTTCAGCAGGTGGAAAGCGGAAAGTCATTACTTTTCAATAATCCTGGATATTTAACTCACATTTCCAAGAAGTAGATCAGACACCAAACTGTATGCTAAATGTATATTGTCGTGTGGAAATAAAATATTTTTTTCTGCCTGAAAACTCTGTGTTAGCAGTATTGTTTCACAAGTGATTGTTTGAGTTAATGATAGGTTCCTCTTTTCTTCTGATTAACCTGTGCTTTTAATGCCCCTCATATAGGTAGCTTCTGTTTCCCCATCTATAGACCATCAGACTTAGAAAAATGCTTGGGCTACCAGGGCTCTGAAATAACCAAGAAAATTGTTATTTTTACGAAGAAGGAGTCAGCTTTAGGCACAGGAAAAGATGGCAATGGCCAAAAGAGCAAGACGATCTCTGCAACGAATAACCTTGACCTTACCAACTTCTTCACTTATGGCTAAACTTAATGTGGCTGTAGAGCAAAGAAGGCATATGGGGATCTTGGGGAGGTCAAGGAGAAAGTTCCATGATGGATCCTTAAGATGAACTTCAAATATGGTAGCAGAAAGGGGAATTAGATGCCACAATGTGATAAACTGGGCCAGTGAAATAATCCATGCCAAAAATAAACTGTAAAATTAAAACAGACAAGACACGTGGGTTTGATGTATCTCACTGCTCCGTACATAGTTAAGAATCAACTTTTGGGTGGTTGTGAGAAAGAGGGTTTCCTGAAGCCAGTTTGGCCCTGAAAGAAAGTGCAGAGAACTGTAATCAGAGTCATTCTACCTTTCTGTGAAGACATGTTCTGAGATGTCATCAGAGTAGCAAAGAGGCCTTTTCAATTCTTTGTTGGTAACATGACATACGAATTGCTTAATGTTTTCTATTCTAACAGAGATGACTGCGTACTCTGAGTAGATTATTCAGAGAGGATGAAAACAACTTATACTTCTGCTTTTATTTTATTTTAAATGTAATCATTTAAAATAACTCGCAATGAAAATCTGCAACAATGACCACAAAGGCTTCTGTTTAGGTTTAAAGTATATGATTAGCAATCTGAGTCTTAAAAGCATTTTAGAAGCTTAATGGACCCATGGAAAGAACAGCAAGCCATTAAAAAACTGAGTTGTTTAAATAGTGTTATTCTGGTATCAGCTGTTCTGCTTAGTGGTGATTTCTGCATTAGTACTAGTTTATAAGCAGAGGCCTGATTATGTGAATTAAAATGCACTGGGTTTAGCTGCAAAATTAACATGCATCATAGTAATATTGCAAATTCCCTAACTGCTTTATTATAACATGGCCCAGTTACAGATTCTATAACCTAAATCATGTTTCAGTGATTTAGGAACTGTTCAAACTATACATTAAGTTAGATACATAAACCAAAAAAAGAAAAATTTTACCACAGATGCAATATAATTAATCAGCACTGAATTGATTTTCTACTAATATTTTGAAATTAGATTTGTTTTCTTGTTTTCCATTTGAATGTTAATTCGTGTCATTTATTAAATAGTCTGTATGTTTCTGTTTCTGGAGAATGTAATTAATAATTAAGATAATTAACTGAATCAATTCAGAGATACCATAGTACATCTAATTGGTGCATGATAAATTCAAATTCAGACAGTATTTTGAATGAAATTTCAAATGGGGGGGGGAGGGGTTGAGTCAGGGAGTTATGTGTAGATACAATGTTCTTTTTGGTACAGTTGCAACAATGAAACTACAGACTTTATCCAGAATGTCTGAGATCATGAAAATTAGGTTAATTTGATGAATGGAGCTGATTTCAATTGATTGCAGTACACAATCCAACCCACTTACAGAAACCCATGAATTAGCAGATAATTTAAAATGACAGGTGAAACATTTGCTCAGCTTTGAACATGGGATGATGAAAGCTGTGAAGAATATTGTCAGCCCTTGCAAGTTAGTCAGATATAGTCCAAATCTGGAAGTAAAAAAAAAAATAAAAGACAAAAAAATACCCCAACAAACCAACAATTTGGTAGAGGATTGCTTCCATATGGCCTGAAACTAATGGAGTGTTGTTCTATACCATCAGAACCTATCCAGAATATCTTCAGAGAGCTGTAGAAATAAGTAGGAAAACAGAAAAAAAAAAAATAGCATCACCAGTTAAATAGCTCTTAACTAGCAATTGAATTCCAGAGGGCAAGTGTTTTCTAATGACTACAGCATCTTACTCTTCAACAGTGATTATCTGGCAGTGTTATTTCTCAAGTTGAGTTCACTTTGATGTTAAAACAAGTTTGCAGTACATATCTACATGTATATCTAGTTATTTTTTATCTATTGTGTCTTTTCTGATGAAGGATCTTACAATTCTAGGAAATTAGAAGTGTGTTGTGGCTCCCCTTGCACAGGAATGAGATGAGGAGAGATAAGGGCATAAAATTTGTCTGTCTTTTTTATTTTCATCTTAAGCAGCTCCACAGGGATAGAGCTTTTAAGAATTGGGTAGAGGATTTAGTAACACATCATGCACAGCTAAATCGTGAATTGGATGCAAGAGCCTTATGCAAACACATGTAAGTCCATGTGAGGTTAGTATAACCAAAAAGAAAGGGCTAGGGCACTCTCCCCTACCTGTTGAAGAGAACACGTGCTGTTCTACCCTGGAAGTCCTCAAATACACATGGAAATGTTCTGTCCATCTCTATCGTCCATAAGAAGGCTGACGGTATGCAGCTTGTGAACAATAAATACCCCAGTGTAAGCCATGAGACAGGCTGTGGCAAGAGCACTCCAGAGCTCAGGGACTAGACATGCTGTACTGCTGCAAACAGTGGTGACAGGTGACTGTACCTGTTCATGTGAGGTTGGTTTTAGGACTTGGGGATTTTTGGTTCTTGCATTCACAGAGCCAAGGAAATGGAAACAAAAGAGATGCATAAACAACGCCTCGTCTCCTTGTTTGTTCTTCAGGAAAATAAAGGAAAGTTTGGAGTGCTTTCCCGTTAAACTTAATAACTTGATCCACACGCTTGTACAGATGTCAATGACAGGCTCTGCAAAGCCTCCAGCTCCGGAGACTGTCCCCCAAGAATGGACGATGCTGTATGCAGAAAAATCAATCGCAAGAGCCACCATTTTGGGCTTCAACAAAAAGCCCGACTCTGTATGTATTATGTTCTTTGGTTGCCCTACTTTGTCTTGATCTTTAACGACTCTTCTGTGAGTCTCCCTCCTCCTTTATAGAAGATGTGCTTGTGCCACATTAAAAAGATCACAGGATGAACAGCAGTGCCATAAGCAATGAGCTACCAGAGAGAAAGAACACCAGGCAGACAGCCATTAGCAGGGAGCCATTAAGGAGAACAGTTCATGCCCTATAGTGAAAAATAAATCAAGAGCTAATTAAAGCATCCAGAAGGAAAACATGGCATAAAATTAGGAAGCCTAATAGAAATCGGAGGCTGTTATATGATGCTTTAATGGCACATTATTAGTTTTCATGCACTGCAGTGATCTTTCAGTGTTTGAATTGTATGCAACCCAGGCAAGTTTCTTTTTCTGTGCAGCAGAGTATAAATTACAAACTGAATTCTCTGGCACTTGGCACTGCATTAAAGAAAGGTTTTTCTTTGTTAAAATCACTCTATATGGTCTCTTGTGTGTTATTTTTAATGTGACCCTCTGATCATTTCACTTTTCTGCTTCTTTCTTTTCCCCAATGCAGCTATATCTAGTCCAAGTGGTGCAAGCCTGCAACGTGGTCAGTTTTGTGGAAAAAACATTCAACCAGTTCTCAGAACTTCACAGCCATCTACAGAAGCAATTTCCATCACATGCCCTCCCAGTGTAAGGCAGCATATTAGCGATTGTTATTCTGCTGTTAAATGGTTCTCTCCGTGCACAGATAAAAATGTGAGAAAATGTATGGCAGACATATTTTTAGAAACACAAAGGCAATGCAATGTATTCTATCAAGTCTTTTATTCAGCCCCAGAAGAAACTGAATCATAGAACATTGTGACAATCTAACTTTTATATATATTTTATTGTTCTTTTTTTAATGGGAGAAGGGGGAAACAGCTTGGGCTTGACACAGCTATTCCTGAAATCAAAGGATAAGTGGTATTGACTTCATTAAAGGCACGATAGGGCCTTTTACAGTTTTTATTCTCTGCGTGATACTGATCAAAACTCATAGCAAAATCCATATATTAAAGCAATGTATGAATGTTCACACTGGGCCAGAATAGAAACAAGCCAATCTCTGACACTGGCAAGCGTGATCTATCTTTTTACAAAAAGATGCACATGCTCCGCAGCTGAGAACTATGCAATAATCTTATGTACTCTCCTGGCCCCAAATACTGATACTTTATGCCTCACATCATTCAGTTTAATATCTCTTGAAAAATACACTAACATTAGTTACAGTAATGCTGAATATTACTTTTTATCCATGTGCAGGTCTATTCCTGCTTTTTATATTCTGAAACTTATTTGTTCACACTTCCCTGAGACAGTGAGTCCCACAGTTTATTTCTGTCTTATGTAAAACAGCTTTGTCTTATGTAATGATTGTCCATGGCTTTGGTAATACAAGTGGAGTTATGTATTCTACAAATATCATATACATTATACTGCATACACCATTGAGAACAAAGTAGTCCTTTCTTAAACAGCCATGCTGACTCACCTTATACAAGCCCCTATGATCTTTTCCCAAGACTGTGTTCAAGTAATTAATTTTATGATGTTTCTTTACATGTATGTTCTTTAATGGTAAAGTTTTGGTTTGTTTTCAAAGAGAACTGTGTCAATTTGAGGCTTTTCATGTATTCCAGATTTTATTCTAATAATAAAAAACCTAATTATCTCTTTATAGGAAGTTATCACTGAAACTGCTATACCATGTTAGATCATTAGTCTCTCTGTGTATTACAAAGCTCAAACTCTGGCTGATGCCAGATGTTTCAAAGGAAGTAAAAAGCCTTGTTCCATAATGTAGCCACAAAATCAGTTTTGAAATGTGTAATTTAAAAGCAAAATGTCTAATATTACTAGAATAATTGGAACTGCTAACAGAAAGGTTTCGGTTACTGCTTTGTATTGATTTCTGAAATTGTATGTATTCGTGTCTCATTAGGAGGAAATAATGACTCTGCTTCATACAAGGGCTAAATACTGGCTATATCACAAGAAGCTAATGGCAAAAACTCAAAGTTCTCAGCATCTGAAATCTTGAATTTAAACATTCAGCCCATATTTATAAGTCAAAGCGCAGCTGCCCCAAGCAAGCCCTTGCACTCTAGCACCTTCCCTCTTACTGGGTTTCAGACAGAGTATTAATTGAGCTTAATTATTGTTTTTTTTTAAAAAAAAACAAAAGTCCTTTCACCCAACAAAGCAATTATGTGATGTATTATATACACAGAATGTTCTTCAAGCCAGTAAGTAGGAAATGGAATCTGATTTGCAGGATATCTGCATGTGGCACAACTTTGTATTTTTCTGATATGCATAAGGTAGATGCAAAGCTTCAATTCAGCTTGGGAAGTTAACCATTTCCAACACAAGTGTGTTCCCATGTGCAATGTCAGTGTCAGCCACAGGCACAATTCCGCAAAAGCATTGAAGGCCTTTTAAGGAAGTGTTCAGTACTGCCCCAAGGTTCATATTGTCCTTCACCACAGCAGAATTATTGGTGCCATCAATCAGCAGTTTCTCTGTCCTCTGTTTTGCCACTGTGCTTAGGATGCATCTTCTGAGGGCTTACATTTTACAGCCAGAGTCCTCTCTTTATGCTATATGGTCTAATGAATTTTAAGCGGCTTCCAAACAGATTATTCCTACCCTCTCTTGAGAGAAGTCCTTTCTGTGCCACAGAGGAACCCAAAACTTTCACAGGCTATCTATGTGTGCCAAATGACCAGGGCTCTATTTTTATCTCTGCAACTGATATATGTCATGATCCTGGGTCATATCACTTCCCTCCTCATTATGTCTTCTGCCACTGTAATTTCATGAGGCAAGAATGGCCTTTTACTATTCATTTGTACATTGCCTAACTGAGCCCTGATCTTCCAGTGCTATTGGCAAAAATATTCACAAGGTCATACATAGATACAATATGCTGCTATCATCCTGCCCCCTTGCTATTTTAATTGCAGACCAAGTTGTACCAGTGCTGAGTTCTTAATCAGAAGTCCTACACAAGCTGGGGAAAGATTTTTCCTCTTCTAAAAAGAATTATAATATCTTATTAATCAGTATTATCTTCGTAAAAGGCCTTCTGTTACAAAACAAGCTTTAAAAAGCCCAGCCCAACAGGTCTAATTACAGTTCGTAAAGCCTAACTACTTTGAATCTCTTGGTAACAAAAACCATGGCTTAATCATCCTCAGTCGTTTTATTTTCACTAGGAGTGGCTGCTATTTGCCATTTTTACAGCTGGGTGGTTTGCAAAGCTGTCCAGTGTTACCCTCTAGGGATGAGAATCCATTGCTCCATGTGCTGCTATTTGGCTGGCCTTTGAAAAGTTCATGGCATCTCATCACCTAGCTGTGGAATTGGGTAAAACCTGTTCAAAGTAGGATCTAACCAACGGCCTTTCAAAAGGCGGGACAAGTGTCTCTTTTTAGTGTAGTGCATTGCTAGATGGCTCCTTATTCATTTATCTGAAGCTTTCAGATATCTCTTGAGAGCTAGTGGATAAACAAGGTTGTACCAGAAAAACAGAGGTTTGTAAATGTATTTACAGCAGGGGAGTAGCATGAAATGTTACCAGATCAGAACTTCTACCTTTCTAGATCACATAGATTAGAGGACATAAAGCATAATATTAGTTATAAATACGAATATTAGTGATCCATATCACAAAACCCATTACATGCAATTTAGCACAGATAGCTTTTCTAATGGTCCTTCAACCTGCGAGAGAAATAGTCCTCATCAGGGTAAGGTCAATATAAATTGATTATGTGTATTGCTAAAAATCTAACCTTTTGACTGATCTAATATGTGCTATCTCTAAAATGCAAAGATGATTCAAGTTAAAAAAAATATGAGGTTTTGACATTTTCAATCAGCAAAGCATTTGAAAATTGACATGAGGACATTTTATGCATATATGGTTTATTTACTAAACTAAAATGAAATTCATCTTAATAAAAATTCAGCAAGAACATTACTGTTATTATTGTTATTGCTTTTGTTGGGATTGATTTTGTTACTGTGATGATCATTTGTTTTCATATATTACTTTTATTATGCTAGCGACTGAAATTACATATGGGATCAGGGACCTGCTCTGAAAAACTTATCTACATTCTCAATAGCTGAGGTAAAAAAGCAAGCAATGATATATTCATAAAAAGTCACATTGTTGCTGTAAGGCTTTGGTGTCCAATACTCTGTGGTAAAGGTTTGTATAGCACAATGTTAACTTTCTTCCATTATCTAGAGCTGGAAATATTGTCAGCAAATACAGTACAAGAGTTATATTATGAATATTCTTCTTTTGCAGGTTTCCCCACTCATGGCATTTACCTTTTGCAGATCTTGAACATAAAAGAGTGAAGGATTTGAATCTCTATTTGAAGCAGCTATTGCATGGATCCAGAAAGCTGGCTAATGTAAGCTCTTCCAGTATTTACTTGCATATGACTTTTCGTAGCATTGTACTTTTAATATTTTTTAGTACTTCTAGCTTTCCATAGCTTCATTTGAAAAAAAATAAAACTAAATTACATAAATGACATGTCTTCTAATGAGGCTCTTTTGAGATTAAACCATTGTAGCATTCATCAGAACTTAAGACAAAGAAAAGAATGACTGAAAAAGTAGTTTATTAGACCCGGCAGGGCAATTTTCAAAAAAACTTCTCTTGCGTTGCTGCCATCCAAAAGTAGTGATTCACTGAATTTTTGACAGTAAGGAGTAGGTTCTGAGGAATGTACTGTCTAAAAAAGGAGTAAGTTTTGAAATACTGAAAAGCCTGATTCTGTCAGTTTTTAAATGAAAAGTTCCATTCTTTCGGACCAGAAATACTCTTCATTTCAAAATTCGGTTAACATGTGGAAGAAATTGTTTTGCAAACATAAGACCAAAACCAGAATGCTTCAATATTATCAGAATGATACATTGTGTCCATTAAAATTGGTGCTTTATAATTTTTTCTTCATGACTGTTTTCTGAGATTTTATGTTCTCCTCCAGTTTCAAAATGGAAAGTTGGAAACGGTAACAAACACTGTCTAGTTATCCCCTGCCCCAGGACAAAGCCTTATGCACCTCCACATCGTAAAAGCCAGGGCCACGAGCAAATAACAGGCCCCATGGACTCTGGGGAGAAGTCAAGTCATTACGCTGTGTCACTTTGGAGGTTGAATGGTCAATTGCTGATAGTGACACCAGGGTCTGAGACAAAAGGGCCTCTTCCAGCAACCAGTCATTGTCAGGAAAGCTGTCAGATGAGCAGGAAAAAAACAGCATTTCACATTTGATCCTGGGCTTATGTAGAGGCTAGTGAATTCAAAGGAGCCAAAGCACGAACTCATGCGTTGACCCTGTTGGCACATTCTCTAGCAGAGCTTGGGCCTTTGCCAGGTGAGCCATGTCATGTCCTGTGGCCTCAGGGCCATAGCACAAACTGGGGCTGGTTTGGTTTAACAGCGCAGGCAGTTTAGGATGCCAGAAGTGGGTGTGACGAGGTGTTTTATGTCCAAAATTTCAAACAATTTGCAGGAGGTGAAAAATGTTTGCTGCCTAGCTGTATAACTTCCCCAGCTGTGACTGCATAAAGGAGATTAAAGAGGAAATTGTCCATATGTAAAACAAACAGCTTTCTTATTAATATGAGTACAAATTCTGTGCCCTGCATTGAAATCAAGATTTCCAAAGAGGATAGATAATATCTGTCCCACAGAGGTACACTTAATTTGGCATGGACAGCTGACTTGGGTACTTGGCTCCCTTGACTGGCTTTGCCAAATAAACTGCACAAGGTAGGGTTAATTGTTGTGCAATTTCTGTCACACACATTAAGGTTGTGAGTTTATTTTACATTAGCACCTTGTGGTCACGGCTGAGGAAAAACTGATACAAGCCAGTGACCTAGAAATGAAGAGCTCTGTATCTTCTGCTGTGCTTTGAGCTGCTGTAAGGTACATGGATTTTCAATTTGGGCACTGCTGTGTCAAAGCCTAATCTACGGCTGAAAAATGAGACTGCTTAAAGCCCTGGGATAATAATAAAAACATTTCCCGGTCACGTGCAGAAGCTCTCATCTCCCTCCTGCTCCATGGTCTGTGAATGGGCTAGTAACCAGCCAGAGCATGCTGCCTTGCAATGGGCTTCCTAATGCCTTTCCTCCTCCCTTTATGGTCCTGTAGCATGCACCTGTGGATCTGGGTGAGTTCTCCCAGCATGTTGCTGCTGGGACACGAGCGCAATCAGGGTATTCAGAAGGAACCGTGGAGGGAACTGCTTGGGGACATACCCTGGTGCAGCTCTGAACCAGCCCAGTGGGGCTAATCAGACATGCTGGACTATGTGGATGCAGAAAAGCATTCTGGTCTGGTACAGCCTGTAGCACTGAACCACGAGGAGAAGGAAACAATTTTGTGCCTAAGACGGCTGCACAGCTACTGGTGTGCAAGGCTTGGAGGGCACGGTAATAAACGGAGTAATGAGCAGATTGTTTCCATCTGTAAAGTGCTGTTGCATGCGGGAAATCATCTTGCTTACCACCATGCAGCTGACCTGCAATTCTGGATGATAATGTTTAAAGTTATTGATACTCTATAAACATTGAATCATTATTTTTACTTCAATATGCTTCTCCTGCTGGCAGATGTGAGAAATTTAGAAAATACTGACGTGGTCTGACCCACTTAGAACAAGGAGACCAGTCAGTGGGTAATTTCCTTTGCATTCCTGGCTGAAGGCTTTTTTTATACTCTTCCCTTTGGTATGACTCTTTTAAGAGTGTCATTGTGTCTTCCTGGTTTTACTCTGAGCAGAAAGACAAACTAGGAGGTTTTCCTGATAAAAATCAATACAATTATTTTGTCTTTCTTAGTGCTTTGGACAACCTTGCAGTCAAATTTGTTCTTTTCCTCAAATTCCTAGGGAGCCTGACAGAAGGCATTTAGTGAGTTGTCTGTTTTCAAGTATTACCAAACTGTCATTTCTATGAAATAGTAAAACTATGTAGGAATAAATAATTAATTCATAAATTTATGAAGAAATCTTGTAAGAGCAGATGCCTGCAGAACAGGGTTCACTTTACTTTCTTGACTCAGTCATTTCTTTCTGCTGAATTGTACTTGTACGATATCATAGCTGTATTGTAGCTGTACAATATGGTGCAGTATTGTCTGAGATGGAGAGAAGAGCTTTTATTTCATTATAAAATACCCTTGCTATCACTGTAAACGCATCACCCTGTCTAAGCACCATTTTCAGCTCTGAAAAGTTTAGTCCAGTCCACACAGGACTGACTACACACTTGGGTCTACCAATTAAGTAATTAAAAATCCTAGAAATAACAATAATTGGATTATATCCAAATTCTTTCCTCAGTCATGTCTTAAGTGCATGCTTTTTAGTCCAGACTAAGTTCTGATTATGAAAATTGTGTTATAATTAAGCGTAGGTCAGAACGTCACTGACCTTTTCTGCTAAATTGTTTGAACGCAGGAGGAGAGGTGGAAAAAAGATGCCTTCTCATTGGCACTGTAGCTCAAATAGAATTAAATGGGTTTTTAAAACCTTATTTGAATAACAGAAACTACAAGGCACCTTTCTCTTATCTCTGAGTTTTAGTATCAGATCAGATAAATGCAGAAACATCAGCTGATGGAGATATTTGCTGTTAGGGCAGTTTAAATGCTTAAGCACGCTCGTGCCTGTCCCTGTTCAGAGCATTTTTTGAAGTCTGTGGTTTACTTTGAGCATATGCCTCATTCATTGATTTCCCTTTAGACATTTGTTGAAGAGTTGCCTAGAATAGGAATGCCTTTTTTAGGTTAACACTCATTTATAACTAACGACATCACCACACTATATAGATGAACAACAAGCTATATTCATTACATCAACCACTAAAATGCAAAAGTCGATCTACCTTTGATGTCATAGTAGGACAGGATCAAAACCAGGTTTCAGCACCTTTTTTTAGGTTCATGCTACTCATCCCAAACCAGGTTTCAGCACCTTTTTTAGGTTCATGCTACTCATCCCAAACCAGTGGCAGTATATATGATCACACTGTAAGAATATTTAGTTTTGCACCATTGTTGACCGGCTCATCAGCTGCAGGAGTTGAAATGCCTGAGTCTTCTAGATCAGCAAGGCAACATAACAACTTTTAGACTCCTGGAGTTTTGCTTCATTAAACAGCAAAACAACCAAGTGGAGCCACCAATAAGAGGTGAAACATCAAGAAACAACAAATGGAAGCTTGGTAACATAGAGGAGGACAAAAACATACGTTATGGAAGTATAAATCAGAACTGTGACAAAAGACAGCTGCTGCTGACCGCTTTTACCTTTTTCTGTATTTCACTCAATTCAGCTGAGTGATGGGCTGAATGGAGACTGCAGCCCAAATCTCATAAGATGTCATATAAATTAGGGCTGCCCTAGTGGCTTGTCATTTTACTGCTGTATTGTAGGAGGGCTGTACACTCCCTAGGGACACAAAAGGAAGGTAAGGCTCCATTAATTTATTCTGCTCTTGGCCCTGGTGTCAAACAGCGGGATTGACAAAGCTGAATGTATGTCTTCATGGTTATCTTGGAAAGACAACTTGCACCTGGCTTGGGCATTACAAGTGAAAAATCTAAAACTGAATCTAAAGGAATGTTTTATAGCAACCGTGTGCATTTGCTACCATCAGCCAGCTAGTAATGTTCTATGGATAATCTTCCCATCTCTCTTCATTTGAAAGAAGGGGCATTTAATTTATGTACATGGTTACTGATAACAAAGCTCAGGTAGTGGATGTACATACTGATCTTGCAAAACTATATAGCCTTAAATAAACATTTGTTATTTGTCCCACATATTTCATATCGGTTGGTTTTGTCTACAAGTTGGATTGGCTTGGATGCTTGGGTGGGTTTGTCTCTCATGGTGTGAGGGGTTAGCAGACATAATAGTAACTGCAGGTGCACAGTAGGCTATTCAATAAAAAGAAATGAGGTATGTGGGGTTTTGACTTTAAAAATTTTCTGAGTATCCAAATTAACTAAGGACTGTGGGGCCAAAAATAAATGAAGTGCAAACAGGTAAGCAAACAGTGAAAGTGTAACAGCTATGGATAGGTTCTACAAACAGTTTTATGGTGACTTATAGGCTGTGTAAAAGGGCTTTAAAGAGGACGTGAATGGAAATGGTTGTAAATTACACTCACTCATTTTCAAGCACAGAGTAAACCAGGACCACAGCCTTGTTCTAGACTGACTAATGTTTTACACTATAAAACTAATCAAGCTTGATAAGAGCTTCCCATATTTCATTTGTATTTTATTCACTGTCACTACTTGGGATTTGCGGAGATGAGAAAATAGCTTGCATAGTGCCCATATGGAGGTACATAACACGGTGGTACAAAGTGCACCCGAGGTGTATGGGTCCCTTAAACTCCCACCACTCCTGTACTCCTGATGCAAGACATCCAGCAGAGCAAAAATGGGAAGGGTTCAAAGTCCTCTCTTTTCTGCTGTCCTTTCCTGAAGTTATAATAGCTGCAGCAAGGTCAGCTTTTTCTGATTTCTTTTTTTCCTGCTGATTCTCCATCCTGGTCAAGTATAACAGGTGCATGGGTGTTCTCTGACCCCAAAGCTACTCTAACACAGCTAAAAGGAAAGCTGAAAGCAGAGGAGATGCTGTTTTTCTTTCTAACAAAATTAAATCTGGCTTGAAATGTGGCTGTGTTTCACTAACAGCAGAGTGCTTTTCTAGTTAGTCTCTGATGGAGAGCAGTAGACAAATTTTACCATACTACAGAGGTGGAGGGCTATGCCAGCTCCCCTGATGCCACTGAAATTGCTTATTTCAGTTGTATCGTAGTGTAATTGAAAATAGAATTTGTCTCTTTGAAGCTTAAAGGCTGAAAAAACATCATGTGAGAGTTCTAGCTAGACCAACATTGATGCACCCATACATACCTAGCTGTTTCTCAATAAGCTAATGTTATTGAGTGACCCGAAAAAAGATCAACATTACCTATTAAAGATCTTTGTCTTATAGGTAAGAATGGTTAGATGAATAATAATAGGAGGCTTTCTAAAAATCCCTAAATGGGTAGTATTTTAGGGAATTTCCATTTGCTGATTTAAAGGTAAGAATTCCAGGGGCAAAAAGAGTAGGCGAGTGCTTGTGGTCACCCTCAGTGTCTGCCTATCTGCCACGACTGTCGTATGGACTCTAAGATTTCCACCTATGGTTACATGTTTGTAACAACAATTGCTTGTTTAGAAGTGGACTCTATCCACCTAAATACAGCGTGCTTTTGATCATACATGAGTTCAAAGCTCTGATGTGCCTGTTTCTATTTAGCAGTGTAATTAGATGCATGCTTAACTCTAAGCATATGCTTCAGTCCCATTGACTGGGGTTCAGTTGATTTCAGAATCAGCTGAAAGTTCAGCGTGTGCTTTGGTGCTCTGCTGAGAAAGGGTGAACTTAAGTAGGTGCTGGTGGAAATCTAACCAGTGGGACCCTACAGCAGGCCAATTAACACAGTTCAGGGAGAAATTGCTGTCTTATGAGTAACAGTGTGCAAATACTTATTGCCACAAACACTTAGGAGATCTCCCCCATTGTATTTGAAGCACTTTGCCCTGGATAGACTGCTACATCTGCCCCTGCAACATGACCTGTTCAATTACAGTTTTCTGTTCCATTTGCCAGCATTAGCCTTGCTGCTTCCCCACATGCTTCGATACCTCCTGAGTACAAGGGACATACAGACAGGGAAAGTTTTGATATCAGTGCTGTGGCACCAGCGGTGTACATGCCTGTCACGTTGTGCCTGATGTAAGATCTACGTGAATTCCAGTTCTGTACTTAAAGCAAATGACATTTGCTTTCAGAGAGCTGACTCCATTAGAAATAAGAATTTGGAACCATCACCTGAAACAATCTTTGCACTTCCTGTTTACAAACCTCTCTGCTCATATATTTTCATTTATTGGTGAAAGAGTAAGCAGAGAGGAAGCAGAACACCAGGCTGCTCAGTGTGGAATTTTTTATTTCTCTTTCAAGTCAGTTAGTGTATCCTTCCTTCCACCTCCTGCCCAATTCTCTAAAGATCTTTGAACTCGAAGGGCTACTTAAGTTTCTCTGCTTATTTTCATTCTGTCAAATAAAGGCTGAGCTGCCAAAAATACACATTTTCAACCCCTGAGATTTCCTACACTTGGGATTTGTGCTGAAAGAGCAAATGTAGATCCCACAGGGAATTACTTGCTTGTTTAAAGCTACTGAAAACTGAAGGAGGTGTATGAGCTTTCCTTTGTAAGCTAACTTCACAAGATGAGAGAATCATTCATCATGCTCAGAATGGACAGGTATATTGGCAGTCCACTGCTAATAGCTTAAAGATTTGTCATTCAATTCAAGGAAAACAGCTTTATCTTTTTTTTCTTCCCCCCCCCCCGATTTTTCTTCAAAATATCAGTGTGGGAGGAAAAACTCCAAACAGTAGAATGAAAAATAAAAGGCAACTCCTAAAATAAATCCAGATTGCTAAATCTTATCTCTGTGCTGAACATACACATCTTGTTCCTCTGTCTGCTGGAACCACATTAACTCCTCACTAGCTGCGTTTGTCACTAAACTCTTCCTTTTCTTTCTTCCTTGCACAAATCATGCCACATCTTGTCAAATTGAAATAAGACAAATGCTACATGAAGTACATCTTGCTGATAAGAGACACATTATTTTCCATGGCCTGGAAAGAAACAATGATGACATTTTAATGCTGGAATCTGAAAAGTCTCTTGTTCTACCCATTCATTACAGTGTCAGTCCCAGTAACATCAGTATGAATGTAGCAATTCTAACCGTCTTAAAGAATGGCCATTCTGAAACACAGCTTTATGAAAAAGCTAATAAAATGCAATTACTGTCCACCTTTGATTCAGACTCATAAGTCCATTTCAGAATTCACATTTTTATTGCCTTGCACAATACTCAAATCTGGAGATTTGGTTTATTGTTTTAATTCTCCACAGCTGAATGTAACTACCTGTTATGTATGTTCACTAGAGCAGTACAGGTCAGTACATAAAAATAAAAGTTATAGTGCAGTACATAAGGTGGATTACTCTTTTAAGAGGCGAAATATGATCATCCCTTTCACTCCCTGTTGGTTTCTGGTAGGAGTTAACTCTGTATGGAGCTTTTCAGTGTGAGTGTCCATTAAGCTGCCATGTGAGGGAGGTACGCACGATATCTAAGCCTCAGGGAGGCACACATTAGGTCAGATGCTTGGGGTCTGTCCTGTGCCAAGGGCGAATTTCATGCTGACTACACAACACAGAGTAAAGATGTTCTCTTGCATTTGTTTCACAGATGGGCTGCTCTGTAAAAGTAGTTGCAGCTGCTCATACTTATCTCAAGACACTGGAGATCAAGCAAGAGTGCAAATCTATGGCCCACATGGCACATTGCTGTTTGGCAGTGTGTTGACAGAAAGGGGCCGGGTTAGCACCATACGTAGCACCCCTGAGTCACTGGTAAGGGGCACCACTGTTTTCCTAGTGCCTGAGTAGCAATCATCCCCAGCCATCCATGCCTGTGATCACAATCAAAGGGAACCTTTATTGTTAACTGTATACATACATTAGAAATTTACCAGTAATCTGCTCAGAGGGGAATAATTTAAGCAACAGAGCATATTCTGATGCCGTTCTCATATTCCCTAAGGTATTGTTATTTTCTTTCAGAATGAGCTTGTACTCAGCTTCTTCTTGAATTGGTCCAAAAATGCCTTGGCAGAAGATTCATCATCTGTGACCTTAGGTATGTGGATTACCAATCTTATTTGTTTTCCAAGAAGAACTTATTTAATAATATTCAATATAATAATGCAAAAGCAAGTCTAAAGTGCTTAGGTGGCTTTTTTTTAAAGATATAAAGATGCCAACAAACAATTCCTGATTTCTTAAGATCTCTGAAAATATGTTACTAATGTGACCTGTAGCTTGCTTTCACATTTAAGTATCCTCCTCAGTCTTGCTTCATTTCTTTTTGAATAATCATACCTATATGCAAAGTAAAAGTTTATTTACACAAACTGTGGCAGGTTTCTTGTTCTACAAAACAACATCTTTAGAGAAGAATCTGGAGGAAAGGATCTGAGTCATGACAAAGCACAATGTGTGCTGGGACAAGCAAAGAAAATTAGGGATGACTTTTAAAGTCATTTTCACAATAAAATGGAGCAGGTAAATAACAGAACATTATGTTAATGCCTAGGAATGCATTATTAATGATACTGGTAATTTACTTCTTTCTAAATGAGATTCTGCATTGTTCCTTTATCCTGTCTAAATACTTAACCGATTTCCCTCTTCTGTCCATCACCTAATTTAATCTAATCTCTGGCATTACAGCATTATGAGCCAAAGCATAAACCATAAAATCTAAACCGTGAATGTTTATTGTCTTCCACAGCACTAGTTCTGCAGTGAAAATAATATTTCCTAGTCAGCTTTTAGGCAAAATAAAATCTCATAAAGAAGCCTGCAGCTGCACTCTGTATGACAACAATTCAGCTCGTTGTTATGTGCTCCAAGTGACAGGATATTTTCTAAGATCACCAGTTATCCACATGTCAGAATAGAGTGCAAGTATCTCTGCATATTTAGTTTGCATGTCCATTAAGTTAATTTAATCTCTCTGTAGACAGGGGCTTCATTATCTCTTTTGCTGGGACCATATTTCTTAATCCATCAGAACAAAATCAATCCCATTCTGGCTTCTCAGCTTTTGGAAGATTCCCCCTGTGTAGGGTTTATTTGATTAGGGCATGCCATTATCACATTAAATCCATTATGACTATTGGAAATTACCCATGGTTGTTCTAACTTCTACAAAGTAACAAGGAGATAATGCAAAAGTGTTCTAGGTGTTAGGAATATACAAGGCTCAATCTTGTCACAGAAAATCCCAACCAGAGTTTGATAGTAACACGTAGTCTGGGTCCGTGTGCTGCCTCTCTCTGTAGACTAACTAAATACGCAGACATGTGAGGCATAAGGGAGTTAAAGTCCCAGCCCTTTAGAAAGATATTGACATTTCACTAATATTTAGGTGCCTAATTATTACAGAAAACCTGGGTGTAAAATCTTATGCAAAAGCATGAACTGAGTCTGTAATAAAGTTGAGAAATAAATTACAGCCTCATAATTCCTCCAGTGGTGTCCTGAGCCAATATAGTCTGAAGGGTAGGCCCTTTATTTTTTTTGTCAATGACATCAAAATCAGACAAGAGAGTAAAGAAACCAAGATAAGAATGTATTTAGAGGGTGTTTGATGAAAGCTATGTGACAGATAACCCAATCTGCTGGTTCACTATCCAGTTAGTGGAGGTGAAGGTCACAACCTGGTCAGGGGAGATTAATGTGTCTCTGGCTTCAAGCAATATGGTTACAGAAGGATTTTTTTTTTTTTTTTCCTGCTCAGGATCACTGCCTTTTAAGGTTTGGACACTTCAGTTCTAGACTCAGGGCAAACTCTTTGTTTCACACAGGAGAAAAAAGAAATAAACAAAAAAAAAACCCATCTCCTTTTGCCCTAGAATATTCATTGCTATCATTTATTGATAGAATACTAATAACACATAGGGTCCAAATCAGAAGCCAATGAGTTCAGACTCTGTAAAAACACAGAACAAGAAGTTCTATGAGTTCTCTGAGGGGCTGAGTTGCTCTGAGCATGGCACTACTGTTCAGCGAGGAAGAGAATGCATCTGGTCAGCAGTTGATTGCCATGAACTGCCATGCACATGTTAATCACCTACCTGAAAAATTATTTTCACAGTCTGTGCTTCATTCCTTATTGTCGGAGTTAGGCTGCTGCCATACTCTACCTAGATCGCTTAGATCTTTGCTGCATAGCATTCTGTACCCTATCATAATCCATCCTATGAGAAGACACAAGTCCATCTAAGGCAGGAGGTGGATGATCGTGCCGAGCTGCCAGGCAGCAAACAAAGAGTTGCTGGGAAGAGTACAGTGGCCCTAGAGGCTCTTGTTTGCTGAGAGAGGCTCTTGAGTTGCAAGCAAGCCCTGTAGTAATGCCATAGTCTGGGGCAGAAATTGAGTTCACTGGGCCTGCTAGAATCATAGAATTGTAGAATTGTCTAGGGGGGAAGGGACCTTTAAGATCATCTAGTCCAACCGTCAACCTAACTCTGATAAAAAAAATCACATCGTTAAACCATATCACTGAGCGCTATGTCAACCCATCTTTTGAATACCCCCATGGATGGTGCCTTAACCACCTCCCTGATGGTTAAGGCTTGATAACCCTTTCAGTGTAAATTTTTTTCCTGATATCCAATCTGAATCTCCTCCAGCACAACTTGAGGCATTTCCTCTTGTCCTATTGCCTATTGTCTGTGACCTGGGAGAAGAGACTGACCCTTGCCTCTCTGCAACCTCCTTTCAGGTAGTTGTACAGAGCAATAAGGTCTCCCCTCAGCCTCCTTTTCTCTAGGCTGAACAACCCGAGCTCTCCCAGCCTCTCCTCATGGTGCTTATTCTCCAGACCCCTCACCAGATTTGTTGCCCTTCTCTGGACACGTTCCAGCACCTCAATGTCTTTTTTGTGGTAAAGGGCTCAAAATCAGACACAGCACTCAAGGTGGGGCCTCACAAGTGCCGAGTACAGGGGGACGACCACTTCTTTAATCCAGCTGGCCACACTGCTCCTGATCAAAGCCAGGATGCTGTTGGTTTTCTTGGCCACCTGGGCACACTGCTGGCTCATGTTCAGCTGACAGTCAACCAACACCCCCAGGGCGCTTGCCACGCATCTCTCCAGCCACACTTCCCCATGCCTGTAGTGCTGCATTGGTTTGTTGTGACTGAAATGGAACGTGGCCTTGTTGAACCCCATCTCATGGGCCTCTTCCCATCGATCCAGCTGGTCCAGATCCCTATGCAAAGCTTTTCTTCCCTCAAGCAGGTCGACAGTCACACCTAACTTGGTGTCGTCTGCAAACTTACTAAGGGTGCACTTGATCCCCTCGTTCAGATCATTGATAAAGATGTTAAAGCCCAGTACCAAGCCCTGGGGGACACCACTCATGGAGAGAGGCAATTTCCATGATAAGAATACATCATTTCCCCACAGCTTTCATTGTTTTATGAGCTTATAAGGGCCTTAATTTTTGGTGTTTTGAAGATTAACTCAAGTTTAATATGGGCTATAGCTTTCCATGAATCTGGTGATTTCTCTCTCAATCTTTACGCAAGCAATCATCTGTCTCTTAGTAAGGATCAGTATGAACTAAAATGAATGCCCAAGCAGGTTATGAATTTTGATCAAGAGAGCATCTTTCTCTTACACTGCTTTAATGTACAAATGTTGTAGGTAATTACACTTACTAAAGTAAAATAAAAATTAAAATTTATGAATTTGTACTGTGCTCCTAGCAAAGAAGAGATTTAAAATCAGTGCTAAATTTACTTTGACATGAATGCTGATTCAATACTCCCAGTGGGGTGAATTCTGAATTATACTGAATATTGTCAGCATTTCATTACACTAAGCTGACTACACAGCAGTGAGAGCAGATATCAGGAATGATTTCACAGGCAGCCTTTTATAAAGATCCTTTAAAAACAGGAATAAATAGAATTGATCAAAATAATGTTTATATCAATTATGTTTATTTTTCTTCTCTTGACTTTATAATTCCTGAAAATATTAATAATTCAGACCATTTTTCCAAAGTTTTGAAATCATGAAGTCTTTGCTATTGTTTATAACAGTGCACAAGCCAGGTCTGATTCTGGTGTGTTCGGTTAGTGCTCCACTCATTTCAAGGGCTGCTTTCCACTCAGTGCAGCAGAGAAACTGGCTTCTAAAGAAAGATCCACTTTTCCCAAAAAGACTATGGAATAGTACAACTCTCCATGCAGAATCACAGTCCTTAAGGATAAATACCCTCAGGAGAGTCAGCTGTTTTGCTCCTGTTACAACTTTTGATCTACTGCCGTTGCTCATTCTCCATGTAAGTCTATTGCCACAAGTTGCACTCCTGCTTTAGTTGCAGTTAGGCTCTTTTGCTGGCCATAAGCACCTGTTTCTGGCTTGTGGGATGAAACCAGTGAGATAGTTAATGTATTTACAGCCGGCTGTCTGAAGTTGGGTATGTTGGAGGGTCATAAACCCAAGCTGTAGGTAGGTAAAGCGGGCAGCTGGTTGGCTTGGGGGGTTCGACCCTGAAAAACCAAGCAGATTCCAGAAGCCACCAGTGCCAGATGTCAAAACAGACTGTCACCAGGAAGATAGGTCTAAGAAAAATCGGAGAGTGCAGAATACAGAATACATAACTCCCTAACAGTAGTGCTGTGACACTAAGCTAAGTAGTGTTTTCACATTGCTTTGCAGTCCGCATGTGAAATATAATGTATTATTAAATTATAGTTGCCCTGTTGATTTTGTCAGTCTTCTGCAGAGCATCTTCCTTGCTGTTTATATTTCTCATACATTGTACAAAGAGTAATGCAGAGGCTATTTTAAAATGCTGCAAATCAAAACATTGCATAAATGATAGAATATAGAGCTGGTAGTTCTCCAACATGCTAGAAAAGACCATCTAGATAAATAAAAGAACCGCATACTTGACGCTCTGAAGATCATTCTACCTGCAGTAGAAATTTAAACACTAATTACCTTAATTTTGACATTCAAAAAGAAGAAAAGGCCCACAGTTTTATAGTGTTTATGTTCCTTAATAAAAGCAGCTACAATCTATCACAGTGTTTGAGGTTTTTCTGCAGTAGGGATTGGTAGCTGACTTCCACTGCAGAGTGCTGGGACACACAGGCACAAATCTTATCAAAAAATGCTATGAGTGTCATTCTGTCTGCGGGCAGTCATACTCCAGGGTCCTCATTTGATATTTGACAGCTTTTGCATTCACACCAGTGAGTAAAGAATCAGTCCCTGAGCGAAATCTCGCTTCAGCTGCAGTCAGTGGAGCTTTGTCCTGTATCTACAACAGACCAGCATTTGGTCTTATGCCTATAACAGAGTGCAAGTAGAGCATGACAGTTCCTAAAAATGCAGGGCCTGAGCTCAACACCATCTGCCCAAGCTGGATAGGCTAGAAGTAATTATTGTATGTGTATTTTATTATAATTTTGAGCTAAAATCACCTAGACTTCAAAGAGGCTACAAGTTTAACACTGAATGTGAAAAAACCTAAAATATAACAGCTGAGTGCATCTAACAGTAACTGCCTTTTAATATGTGACAGAAGTTTTTGCCATGTTTATCAGATTCCCTGAACTATGTTTTTTTTAGTGTTTCCTTCTTAATCTTTTCTTCTGTTAGTACTCAATTACATAGCAAGAGCAAATATTTTAGTAATAGCCATGCCCATGGTTTCTGTTTCAGACTTTGTTTTACATATTTAAGTAGAAATGCATTTTCCCCTCCCATATTTTTCATTCTTTTCAGCTTGGTTAGAAACCTATTTGCATTTTCTTTTTCTAAACGAAAATGCCAACTCCCACAGAGAAATTCCTTGACTGGATATAAGCACTCGCACTATAAAACTTAAGTAGTGCAGAAAAAGGCGCTGGTAGTACTGGTAGGAGAGGAAAGGCATGGTGTTCAGTTGAATTCTAATGATGTAATTTAGCCACTGAAATCTGTTGCTCATGCTAAACCACTCAGGATGACCCACTGCAATTCACAAAATTAACAGGGCAAATGAATTGTGCCCTTATGTTAAAACACAACTCCCCCTTTGCAGTGCTGTGCTTTATAGTCTAGGATTCCACATTTCCTGTTGCAACGCAAAGGAAAAAGGATCTGCTGCTTAAAAAAAAATATGGTAAAGTGGCTTTGCATAATGGCGGGAAGGAACATTGTGGGCTTTTTGTTACCCTGGAAAAATTCAGCATTACCTGATTCATGGAGTTTTCATCTCCCATTCCTGCCTGTCCTTATTTGCATACAACAAGAAATGAAATAATGCACAGCCTAAGTGATTTGTCAAAGTCCATAAAGGAGAATAAGAAATGAGGAACTGCACCTCAGTCTTCTAAGTCCCAGCTAAGTGGTTTCTTCGTAAGATTTCAATTCTTCAAGAGTCTCTTTCAGGCACTTCTCTAATTAGAATGTGATTAAAAATGTATTTTTGCAGTCTCTAAAGGGAAGAAATTGGAGATGGATTCATATTCTAAAATTCCAGTCCAAACATCAGAAACTCAGACGTATTGATATCCAGGCTGCCTAGAAAAATTGTATTATGGCAGTTGTATGTACACACTGTGCTATTTTTAATTCATTTGAATTCTTTTCCTTAGGACAAATGGCAATTGCACTAGCCCTCTGCTTGTCAATAGTACATGACACTGCTGTAGTTTTATCTGCTTAGCAGTTATTTGAGCCTGTGTTCACTCCAGAGGTTACGCATTTGGTTTCTTCAGAAAAATACAGCCAGCGTAGCTTATTCATTGTAACTTCCCCTCTGCTGCTGAATAGCTGGGGAGAGGGAGTTTGATTTCTTGCTCTTACAAACCCTGGCTGTAACAGCTCTGGTGGAACAAGTGGAAAAGGGAGAGCAAGAGAGTGACAGGGAGTGCACAGGTGTCTGCTGAGGCTGAAAGGAAGATGTGGGAACCCGGACTGCTATTGAGGGTGAACAGTCCCCGTACACTCTAAAAAGCCTCTTCTTGCTAATGCATAACCCTCGTCTGTGATGGTAGTTCTTTCATTCTCATCATCCTTTCTCATTCCTTCCGCTTCTTAAAAGATATGTTTCTATTTAAAGAATTAATTGCAACTTTGTGATTTTGTCTCGTGTCATTACCTCACCCTGCAGTGGGTTTAAGGCTGGTGTGTCTGTGGCAGATCCCAATAGGCATGCAGAGGGAGCAGGATTTTGCTGTCTGAGGTCTCAAGGTCAGCTACCTCTTTAACAGGAAGGTGGGCAGAGCAGTGCAGAGGTAACTATATTATCGTTAGGTTAGCAGGATTGTGCTCGTATTTTTCCAGGTATAATGAATATATAATCCTAGTTGTAATACAGCTTTGGCCTAAGTGAAGCCCTCTTTGCATAAGTAAAAACAGGCTGCTTCATGCAGACTGTCTTCGATGATGACCACATGGGCAGAAACCCAGGTATCAGACCAAGAGGTGCAAAATGGCTCATGTCCACCCGGTTCTGGCTTAATGTTGCAAAACAAGAAGGTCAGATAGGTATCAAGGAGAAGTTGTTGTGTTCACCATTACCTGGTATACTGTGGTAAAAGTCATCTGTGTTTTTTTTCTCCACTGTCTCTGTGGCGCAGGTAAGACACATGACCCAACTTCAAGTGTACCCCTTTTTGGCAGTGTAGGCAGTGGGCCCAATGCCTCCAGCAGAAAGAAGGAACAGGGTATGCTTAGTCATTTCGTACCCATTATGAGACTGATACAGACTTGGAAACTGAAAAATGATTTTATTTTTTTTCCAGAGGGAACAGAATCAAACCCTCTAAATTCATCCTAGCAGAAAAATCTATGAAAGCTAGGGGTTGCATGAAAAACAGCCTGAAGCTGGAAAAATGCAGAATGAGGCAGGAAGTATTTATGTGTGATAGATATGGATGTTGTTCCTCTAACAGGTGGTTTTTTTGGAACTGGTCTGGAAACTTGCTCTTTTTTTCTTTTTTTCCCTTTCTGCTGGGAACTGGAAAAAAAAATATTCAATGTTTTTATCCAGACAGAATAATCACAACAATACTGAATAGTAGTATCAGTGATTGCCAAAACCCCACCCCAATTATTTGTTACTCAAGTATAAACTTCCCACTGAAATTCAGATAGATGGCTATTAGAAATCAAAAATGTCATTGTACACACAGGAAAGAAAATGAGTGTTACATCAGACCACTTTCTTCCATCACACTCCTTATCTGTATTTTCTAATTTCATCCCCGGTTTAAGCACGCAATACATTCTTTTTATATATCAGTTCATGTGTACTGTAATATTTTGCAGATGAGTTGTTAACTGAAAAATCAAATTATCTGGCCTTTTTTAGGTCCTCAGTCAACAGATCATAAGCCTGGAGTACAATTAGTCATATCCTACGAGAGCACCCGTCTGACGATAATGTTGAAACACATGAGGAACATTGTGAGTATTTTTATCATAATCTATAACTCAAGTCCTTGCATTTGCAGAGCACTGTAAAAAAAAAAAAACATTCATCCTCAATCACCCTTTTTGGGTTCTTCTGTAATCATTTAACAGTGGTGTTTTTTCTTTGAGCTTGTTCAGTATGGTTACAGGTACGGGTATGGGACATATACAGAAACTGTATTTTCTTAATGGCTAGTAATGGCCTTTTCCAGGCCATACAAAAAACCAATTTTGATGACTATTTTGTCCCTTTCAGCTGATGCATTTTAATACCAGTCAGACATAAAGCATTGTGCAGCCACATGACTCACTGTAAGATGCTAATAACCTGCTGTTATTGATTGATTACCCATACATTCCTTTCAAGCCCAGCATGAGCCGTCTATGAACAGGGAAGGGTTTGGCAGAGGGAGCAGCGGAGTTATTTTAAGAAATAATGTCATTTGTCGGGGCGATGCTCAGCTTTGTGACACGCTCTCTGTCATGATGCTAAGTGGTTAATGCTGTAGGTTCTTGGAGCCAGGCTATGAGAGAGGGAAGCTGGCAGCGCTCCCGCAGCGCGAGGCAGGTGAAACTGGCTGATGAGGGTATCTGGAGAGACCTACCCAGTGCCCGGTGCAGTCTCTGGGCTGAAGCAGCATGTCTGCTATTTCATCCTGAGTTCGGCCACCTGGATATGCTCTTGAATTCCCAATTGCTCGAGTCTCAAGTAATGGCTGTGGCAAAGATATCCTTTGTCATCTTTGTTTAGGTAGGAGATTAAAGCATTTATTAACTGTTGCGAGTTCTCATTGCATACACCCATGCTGGCTCCAACCCAAACTGGATTGCAATTCTTTCCCTGAGTGGGGCCACTCTGAGGATCATGTCTGAGCACCAGCCAGTAAGAAAATGAGGGTGGATATTCAATTAGTTGTGTGAGACACATGAGGCTTACATAGCTGCAACTGTTCTCTGTTGGCCACTCTGGCTTCTGATTTGCAATTTAGGCATGTTCGTTTTGGTTTATAATATTCAATAAGTCTCTGTCCTGAGAGGCACGTCTTTTGTTTCCTGTGTGTCAACTTGACAGGTGAGATCAGCCTCTGTTGACAGGTCCAGTTTATAAGAACTTTACCTTCCGGGTATTGCATAATAACACCTCATTTTTTCCCTCGTGCTTAAAGCTAAGTGACTTTGATAAACTTCTGGTAAAGTTCTAGCTGGTGGGAGGGGTATATTTAAGTGACTGCCATCCTGATGCTGTTACTGTGAGTTTAGGCAGGTGATATGGAGGTGCAGACAAATGGAACTACAGATGCCAGAAACGTTCTCATTGTTTCTATCGTTTAAAGTGTATAAGCTCCTAACAGCATTCTTTAACTTAGAAAGTTCCAGCTATTTAATTAAAGGAAAACAAATAAAAGCACAGATAGCTGTGCATAGCAAACATAAAATCCAAGGTTCAGTTCATTCATTATAGAAAGGAACAATACAACTTTAAGTAATTATCTAGCTTTTGCATGTAGGTAACTTAAATCCTTTTTAGTGAGTTTACAGAGAAGCAGTAGGAGTCAAATTCAGTAAGACTAGCAATGATTCATGACTTGAAAATAAGGTCCTCAATTTAGCAGCCTGACTTAGGCAATCACATTTTTAAATCCTGGGCTTCCGATTCCTTCCTTCCATCCTGCCATCCATCCATCATCATCTGATCTGAAATGTGAAATAGTAGTGCTTTGGGGTACGGTGATGCTGGCCTGCCTTCAGACAAGTAACCTATAACAGGAAGGTTCTGTATCCCATTACTAATCTTCTTGGCTTTCTAGTCATATAGATCAATCTCTCTGATGAGTTCCCTTTCCTTTTTCCTTCCTTTGTTTTGCGGGGTTTTTGGTTTGTTTGCTTTTTTTGGGGGGTGGGGGTTGAGCTGAGCAGGGATTTTAAAAGTATGCCAAGATCATATCTTATTCAAGACACGTTAAAGCTATTTCGGGTATATTCAGTCTTTTGCAGAGTCTCACTAATTATATTTTAGTGGTTCATCTGTGCAGAGATTACTTTGCTATCTTCTTTTATTTCATAATTTACGGTAAATAATTTTTGTGCTGCTCTTTTCCATTTAATTTATCTCTTTATAGAGATTTTATGATGTGTTCAGATGTGAAAATAATTGTAGTGGGTTAAATTAATCCCAAATGTAGCTTCATGGAACTGACAGGAATTGTGACAGAGAGTTTTGATCCATGTAAATAAATTTTATTTACTATTTGTGTGGGTTTACTTCCAGGGTTTTTATTAGGAGATCTAGATCCTGCTGTGCAAATCCTATATTAATATACAGTGCACAAGGCAATCCATAAGGAAGTGGTGGTGTTTATAGCCGTTGTCAAGTGTCACGTAGATTCTTTAAAGGAGGAAGTCAAAGGAGTGCAAGGCTATAGCTTTGCAGGACATTTTCATGCAGGTAGCCCTGTTCATGTGGGCTGTCACAGGCAAAAGATGCAACAGCACTTGAGACTCGTGCGCTGGTCTGGTGCAGACCTGCCAGAGGACAGTCTAATGTGGGTGCATGCACGGAATCCCCAGTGCAAGCACTTTTGATCTGATGCATCCACATGTGCCAGATTTGCTGCAAGTCAGTCTCCCTAGATCTGCTTCAGAACGTCCTCTCCCTTACCACTGCAATGTTTCAGTCATGTGCTACGAAAGCCAGTCCTGCTTAAAGATAACTATCAAAAATGCTTCAAGGACCAACAAAGGAGGAGAACAGCCTTCCAGCTTTTGTGACTGGAAAAGACCATTAATCTAATCCAACCTCCTGTAAAGCACAAGCTCTATCTTTTTTTCACTGAGAAAATACTTGTGTCTAGAGCAGCAATGCAGAGAAACTGAACAGAGGTCTAAGACTGGTTGCAAATGTTTGTCTGCGCTTTAAAATGGTGGGTACACAATGAAGACAAGTTCTGTTAAATAGCTATTTATAATATATTAACAATGTTTCCATCTAAAGGTTTTCCTAAGCAATTCATAGTTTTAGTTGAATCCTGAGATTCTGTAAGTCAGGTTACTCACATTAGGCATCAATATGAGGAAAACAACTTTAAATCCAATTTTCAAAGACACAAAAGCCATGATGCTAGTAAAATGCAATTTTCCAATTAGACTTAATAGGTAATTTTAAGTCATAGAATCATAGAATGGTTAGAGTTGGAAGGGACCTTAAAGATCATCAAGTTCCAACTCCCCTGCCCTAGGCAAGGCCAACTCCCACTAGGCCAAGTTGCTCAAAGCCCCATCCAGCCTGGTGTTGAACACTTCCAGGGATGGGGCTTCCGCAACTTCTCTGGGCAACCAAGTGTCTCATCACCCTCACAGTAAAGCATTTCTCTCTAGTATCTAATCTAAATCTCCCCTCTTTCGATTTAAAACCATTACCCCTCATCCGATCACTACATTCCCTGGTAGAGTGTCCTTCACCATCTCTCCTGTAGGCCCACTTTAGCCTCTTGGAACATTATTTGCTCCACTCAAATCCAGACAGTGCAACCCGAGCCACTTTATGAATAGGCAAGACAGGCAATATTGCCTTAATAAAGTGAACCTGAGCTAGAAGGAAGCCTTTGTGGAGGGATAAAAACTGGAGAGGTTATACAGGAAGACTTCTGAGTCATGGAGGATGTGGCAGCAGGAGGGAATGAGACACAGAAAGCTTATTCTACAAACCCAGTAGTGCAATACCGGGCAAAGTGCACTAAGTGATCTTAGAAGGAAGATACAGGAACTGGGAGGAGGTTTGTTTTGGCATGTGAAAGAATTTATTGCAGCTAAGAGTAAAACCAGTCCAGTAGTGGCAGCACAATACCCAGAAAAATGGCAGCAGACAGGAATAAGAGCGTAGGGGAAGTGCTTGGAAGAAAGCCTGAGAGACTACCTTAAAAACATAGGCTCCTAGATCTGTACAAGCCGTGGAGGTAGATTTATGAAAATTGAAAGACATGTAGGTTTTCAACTTGAAATGCTTGAGTCTAATTCCATTCATCTGTATTAACCAACACAGAGCACGGGGGATATCAAGACTGTAACAGATCTTAACACAGAGCACACTATGGGCTGACTTAGAACTGCACAGCCAGGAACAGCCAGAAACTGCTGTGCTGCTGGCCTTACTCACCTATTCAAAAAGACACCAGAAGCCAAAGAAATAGCCGTTTCTGAAGTTCTGAAGACGAAAAGGTTGCCTAATATGTTTCTTTTCCTGCTTCACAGACAAACAGAAGGGAATAGTGGTTCAGCATTGGCTTAGAAAGAAGTCTGCTTTGCCTGCTGACTTCTTTGCCATGACTTCAGGCGTGCCCTGTTTTTCTAGATAAGCAGCTAAACTTTCAATCTGCACTGCTAAACATGTTTGCCTGTTACTTCTTTTGGACAGAATAACTCCTCAGGGTTAGTGGGGAGGAGAAACAAAGCCAACTTTTCCTCAACCTCATGCCAATAAATGTAAAATGTTACTAGAATTCAGGAAAGCATGTGTGGGTGATGAATTCAGAACCAATTTTACAGGAGGAAAAATTGCTGGAAGAAAAATAAACTCCTACGGTACTTTCCAAAACTATTTCCAGCTTTCCTTTTATAAAAGCTCTGAAGCTGTCATGTACCACTCTTGGTGATTAATGATGCTGGGATAGCTGATATGTGGGTGACGAATTAGTAATCAGCTTTAGGCTTACACAGACATCCAGTCTCTTTCCATTTCGTGTCCTACACCATCCGAGTACAAATTGCTTCCAAAAAAGTTTGTGAGACATGATGGCTTAAATGCTTTGGGAAGAAAGATGAGAGCCAAGCTTTCCCTAATCCACAGGAATGAAATCTATTTCTAGGCCTGCAGGTGCAGGGCTGGAGCCAGGTTCACACATAGGGTACAGGTAGATACTCCGCTGCTGCTGCCTTTGCTGGGTTTTTTCTCTAGCTTGAGGAGGATGTAAGAGGTGGGGGGTTTTGTTCACTCTCAGGTGGTTCCTATTGTTCCTCTCATGGGCTAACTTTCACACTTTGTGAATATCATTATCTAGATTTAAAAGGAAAATATATATTACCTGCCAACTAAATAAAAAGACAGATTATCCTTTCAGAATATTATGAATGTGTGCTTCTTTCTTTACTGTGGCCCATGGATCAGCCGGCAGGGATTGGGAAGAAGTTTCATAGGTAAACCAAGCCTAGTTAGTCATCCAGGGGTGAAAAACATGTGGAGAACACCTCTTTGAGCTTAATATATTTATTTAGAAAGTATTGGTGACTGCAAAAAAAGCCAGCAGTTTGGCCAATGAAAGAAAGTAACACATGGAATTCTCCCTTGACTGGCAGAGGTAAACAGAATAAAAAGCCATGGAAAGAAAGCTCTTGCACTAACTATAGCTTATGGAACATTTGGATTTCATTTTATATTCATAGAAAATGCTTTTATTTTAAAAATGAATGGAAATTAGTTTAGATAGACTATGTTCTCTGTTGGACTGAAAATTAGCTGAACACCTATAAATAAAGGGTTCTGCTACTCAGCAGTACTTTAAGTTGGGAAGAGATGAGGTCTGTTCCTGTGGCACGGGGATTACTGTTGGATTCCAACATATTTGTTATGAAAGGTGTTTGACAAATATGTTGTACAGAAAGTTGTGCTATTATTTCTTGTTAAACCCTTTAATCTGTCATAGTCACAGTACTGCCTCAGCTCTAAAATCTAGCTGCTAATTTTTAAATAAGTAACTCCCTACATGGATGATATGTGTTGAATAAAAAAATTAAAAAAATCCAAGCAACAACAACAGTGAGCTCTGTTTAGTAGTATGAGCAATCTGGGAGATGAAGGTGAACATAAATTAAATTTGCCACTGGTTTTAAATGAAGAAAACATTAAAAAATAACAGTGGAGACAGAGATAGATTAAGACAATAAAAGTAATTTCCAGAACCCTACAACCAGCTTGGACAAATGAAAAGTATTTCCTCAGGGAGGAATAGATCTACAACCCACAGTAATGTGAAGATAAAACAAGCCAATGGTGAGACATGAAGTTGCTATGAGAGATGTCAATGAGACAGGCCAGATCCTTGTATCATGGCACAGAAAGAAAGTAGTTCATCTAAAAGGCTTTGATAGTAGAATATTTCTCTCAGGACGTTTTGTTTTTGTTTTTTTTAAACTAGAATGCAAGTTCAAAGAACAGTTCTCAGTAGAGTTACTTGGGACTGATTGATTTTTCAGGAGTGATTTATTGTTACTAAAATTTAACTTAGTTAAGAACAGACTAACAAGGACAAAAGTCAATTGTGCCAATATTTAATGTAGGACATTGAGCAAGAGTGTAAGTAGAAGTAATGAGAGGCAATTAAGGAGCAGAAATTGCATTCATCATATAATGCAATGCTTTCTTACAAAGGGAGATGGCAAGCTGTAGAATAATGTAAAGAAAAGTGGAAGGAGCCCTATACAGTCTGAGAAATTAAAAATAGTCTGGATCAGGCATGTACACGCATTTTTTACTAAGTTGAGAAGAAAAATAATGCAGGGTGAAGTCACAGACAACAGTGTCACTATTTCTTTATGTATTTTTATATTCACGTACTATCTATGCCTAGGTAGGGAGAGAAAAGAATATGTATGTGACAAAAAGATAGAAACACAACAGCATTTGCTTGTCTTTCCTTTCTCAAAAGCTAATTTTCTTTCCTACCCTCTAACAGGCAGCAATGGTATTAATCCTGAGTGATTTCAAAGGAAAAGCAAAATAAGTATTTGTTCTCCCCCAAGCTTTGTTCAAGACAGAAGAAATTCTGGGATCTATGTTTCTAAGGGTCCACCCTAAATAAGTCTTATCTCAGCCAGTGTCATAGACTCTGCAACTAGTCACCTGCAAATTAAATGTTCAAAGCACAACCATAATACAGGACTAAAAGCAATGAATTTTGTTTACAGCTTGGTGGTAATTCAGGAAGAAAAGCTTCAGAGATTTGCTCATGAAATCTGCTCTCTGGATTCCATACTCTGCAACAGTGTTGTTTATCCACAGAATAATACAATTTTAAAGTGGGACTGAAGCCTGATTTCTTGCATCTATGAAAAAAAAAACCAAACCAAAAACCAAAGTTTAAATGACTAAAAGATGGTCATGTAGTTCATGACTCAAAGATACAGCATGTGGTTCAGGAATCTAGAACATATCTTGTCACCTCCTCCTTAAAAAAAAAAATTTCTATGTGATTCTTGCTCAGATCTTTTACTCGAAGTTGCACATTTAATCCATTCACACTTCTGGTTATATAGTTGCCTTCTTTTACATTATGTTTGCAGCCTCAGGAATTTTTTTATACCCATGTGGTACTGTGTGAAGCACCCAGTAATGTAGTCCTGAGCATTGGTGAAGTGTTAGAGGGTGCCAGAGCCCAGGATTTAGAGTGAAGGGCACAAGCCATTCTAAGACATCTTTTGTTTTGTTTTGTTAATTCAGAAACAATAAATGCACACAAATCTGTATCATTACTTGCTGGAGCTAAATTCTACCCCTCCTGTTACTGCCAACAGTCTGTAAATGACGTAAGCCTGTTTTACTGATGTGGTTGTGAAAACTCTTCCCCATTTCATTGGGGATTGTGTTTGTCTTAATATACAACTCTTTCTGGATCATCAAGACGTTAAATTACTCTCTTTAAACTGGACATCAGAGGTACATCTCGGTTCATTTCTTCACCTTTCTGAAAGCATTCAGTCCTGGATTCAGAGCTCTATAGGAATAAAGGCTTGAAAAGGAAACCCTTATGACCTTCTGGGTGTCACAGGCCAGCTTTCGTTTTATTTACTTTAATCTAAGTGGAGTTAGATGGGCTTTTCTCTCAAATGACTGAAGCAGATCAGAAGCTTTTTACATAGTTCTTAGGAAGCCCCAAATCTTTTGGGATCTAGCCTCTTTCCCAGAACCTCACAAGAAAAAAAGAAAATGGTTTTGTTAATTATTTAACAAAAAAAATGCTCTTCCTTTAAAAAAAACCCTAACAGCAGAGTGCTTTTCTAGTTTCTGATGGAGAGCAGTAGACAAATTTTTACTGTGCTACAGAGATGGAGGGCTATGCCAGCTCCCCTGATGCCGCTTAAATTGTGTATTTCAGTTGTATCCTAAAGTAATTGAAAGTGAAATTCGTTCCTTTGGAATTTAATGGCTGAAAAAAAGTCATGTGTGAGTTCTAGCCGGACCAACACTGATGCACCCACACATACTGAGGAGGCTGGCAGAAGTCCTGGCTAACCGGGGAGGTCCCAGTTGACTAGGATGGGTGACACCCATCTATAAGAAGGGCCAGAAGGAGGATCCAGGGAACTACTGGCCTTGGTGTCTGGGAGGGTCATGGAGCCGATCATCCTGAGTGCCATTATGCAGCGCATGAAGGACAACCAGGCGATCAGGCCCAGCCAGCACAGGTTCATGAAAGGCAGGTCCTGCTTGACAAACCTTTTCTCCTTCTAAGGTGGATGAAGGAAAGGTTGTGGGTGATGTTTTCCTGGACTTCAGTAAAGCCTTTGATACAGCTTCCCACAGGTTTCTCCTGGAAAAGGTGGCTGCTCATGGCTTGGATGGGTGTCCGCTTCGCTGGGTAAAAAACTGGCCAGATGTTTGGGCCCAAAGAGTGATGGTAAATAGAGTTAAATCCAGCTGGAGGCTAGTCATGGGTGGTGTTCCTTAGGGGTCCGTACTGGGGCCTGTTCCCCAGGGCTCAGTATTGGAGCCTGTTCTTTTAAATACCACCATCCCTGGAGGTATTTAAAAGGCATGTAAATGTAGCGCCTAGGGACAAGGTTTAGTGGTGGACTTGGCATTGCTAGGTTAATGGTTGGACTCGATGATCTTAAAGACCTTTTCCAACCTGAACGATCCTATGATTCTATGATTCTACCTCACGTATACACTGGCAGAGGTTAACACCTTGACATTTTTGCCCAGAAGTGGTGTGTTCGTTGCAGGGTGTTACCTGTGAAGCTTCCCTGCTGTCTCGGTGACAGAGGATTAGTTTTTCCCATTTAGCAGCCAGGAGACCTTGGAGAGCATTGTCTGGTTCACTTGCTAGAGATTTTGTGACTCGGGACAGATCCTGACCCCATTTTTGCCAGCATTGTTGTGCCCATTAGGAACGCAGTATGCCATCTTTTATTAACAGCTAGACTGCACAAGTCCTTGCTACTCTACTACAAACAAAGCCAAACCAGTAAACCTGCACTTTTGTGGTTTTCTTTTTTTGGTTTTTTTGGGTTTTTTT